>OY811974.1:1819123-1943986 GCA_963681505.1 Eunapius fragilis | reverse complement strand
AAATCGTGCTATAGTAAATTTGAGTGGTCCTATTTGCAAAGAGTACTAACCGAATTATGACATTTCATTTGCCTCGTTACGTGCGTGCATGAAGAATGAAACAAGTGATTTTGCATGACCTTCAGTTTTTGGTGTACCATGCATTTTCTAAATCTCAGTGACATCTGCAGAGTCTCATTACCCCGTCGACTCACTATTGTGCGAAATGTGAATCTAGATTCGTGGATGTTTCCTTGGAGATGTTACAAGAGGTACAGGCTAACGGCAATTGATGGGGGAAAAAAAGACTGTGTGGTGTTTACATACCACCACTAGTACTTTGACCTCTCTCCCGTAGGATTTACTAATTATCCTTTCATTACGTTAAAATAGTCCTCTGCTTAAAACACCAGCTTTTACAGCTTTCAACATATTATTGACTGTAAAAGTTGGACTTGTTACCATAGCCAAAAACGAAAGACGAACATGCACTGACGTCTTGTCGTATGTCACCCGCAGGTAATATTCAGCAGAACAGGTACAAAAATATTCAGTAATTATGAATGAAGACGTGCTTCATTTAGTACTCCCTTTGTACATTTTATGGCAGCTTAATGCCTATTGTCCTGACTGTCCACCCGGGGGTACCCGCGGGTGGACAGCAAAAAAATTTTTGCCGTTCGGTCATGGAAGGACGCAGTTGCATTTAACGGTACCGGCTTATAGAACAAGTCTTTTTAGGATAGGACCGAGCTTAAATCCTTTTGGTATTCATAAAACGAGCCGTGCTAGCGTACCTATCCATTGCGCTCCGTGCTGTACATTGTATACGAGCTACGGCGTAATGGATAGGTCCGCTAGCACTGCTCGTTTTACGGGTATCAAAACTGAGGATTTAACCATAGATTGACCAAGAATTTGTGAGTTAGGGGGCGTCTCCAAACTATTTAGGAAAAGTTAACGTCATTTTGACGTTGGGGGGGGGGGGGGGGGGGGGGGGGGGGTCAGGCTCGTGACGTTTTCCGATGTACTGACCAAAAAAAATGGCGGCCGGACTCCCACAACCTTCGATATCAATGACGTTATGAGGAGGGGGGGGGGGGGGGGGGGGAGGGAGGGGAGTTATAACGAAACGTCAAAATGACGTTATCCTTTCCAAAATAGTTTGGAGACGCCCCCCTTAGAATTGTGATTTAGTCACAAAACTAAAATGACATTTCTATACTCAACAGATCCCAATCAGTGATGTGGCGGATTGTTTACAAAGTACGAAACACTTATGAATATAGTAATTAATTGCAGTGGGAGTTAATACTGTTGCAGTTTTTCTACTGTTATGAGGCATTCATGATGTGCCTAGTTATGCAAGCACTTCCATTCTTTGACGTCAAACCACACACTGTAACAATACTTCCCTTTGTGTCCGAACAGACTTGACAATGGTACTTGCAAGAACTTTTGCAAATAGCGCATGATCTATTAGCCTAAGTAGCAACATAAAACGGCGAATTTTTATAGTAGTATGGAAGAGAAGAAAGAGGGACAATATTATGTGGCAATGACCCCGTCGAGTTTTCCGTACTTGCACCAGAATGGCTAAACTCTCCATTGCAATATCAGTTCAGAATAATATACATCTAAGTAGGACCTCAAAGCGGTGGCGTGGAAGGGAATATCTTTCACCAAATCGCGGTGCTGGGAAAAGACCATGCATCGTCCGTGAAAATCTCGCTTTCTTTCTGAGGTTCTCGTTAGGGCATAAAGGATTCCAAATACAGCCAAAATTTCATCTTCTGTAGCCTTTGCACATCCAGCAGCTGGAAAGGAAGCTGTTGTCCAAGTGACTATATCAGGCAACAGCTGTAAGGGAAATGATATTTTCCAGTAACAAATTATAGGTGTTCTTCGTTGTTCATCTGCATCATTTCCCCATGCACATGCAGGATATGTTTTCTGTACTGCGGTGAGCATCTCCAGTCCTCGAAAACACCTTCAACCACCTTCCATTTCACACCGTGGCAGGAGACAACATCTGTAGAGTAGTTATTCTCATCCTCCTGATCAGCCTGATGTAATAACTCAAGATCATCATCATTAGGTTGCCCATCGGCAGAAACATGGAGTACGAAAGCTGTCTCATCTGGTGAAGGAAAGCTTCAGCCTTAGTTCAGCCGCTTCATTCTCTACAACTATAACAGCTTTAAGCTTCGAGCGGAAAAGGCCTTATAGTAGTTGTAACTGCATCAAAACAAACCACATACTTCTTGTTACGCCCGCTACCCTCCGTTCCCTGAACAAGACCTTGGAGTTCCTTTCGGAATAGCCTACCGTACCTCTGCTTTGCTGGTTTGTTGCCCATAACTTTGTCTGCATTGCAAACTACACGGTCTCCAACAGAAATAGCCATCTCTATAGTCTATTACATGCACAAGTCCGAACAATGTTACTTCGCCTCGTTGAATGCGGTTACTGTGCTATGGTATCCACACCACGTAGAGATACAAGCATGCAGTTTTGTCAGGACAGTACGAATCTACATGTCTTGGCGCTCGGTTTCATGTATTTAAAGCCATGGTTACTCGAAGAAAATTCTACATGTTGGACCGTTCAAAGGTCTGTGACTTAAGTCACAATTTTTTTGTTCCGCAATGGCCGTTAGAAGATAGGATGGTAAAACGTGTTGTAACGGCTAAACTAAACATGTTCATGCCGCTTTAATGATAGATTATGAGAGCGCATGCCTCTATTCTCCTTATATGCTATGGTAACGAGCTCTTAGTTTATAGGACTCCTAAACAAATTGTGACTTTTAAGTCAGTAATCTTTCAGCTCCTTTCTTCACACAAAACCTCTACCCATATCCCCACATCACCATTGCACTCCCACGTCACCACTACACTCCCACGTCACCACTGCACTCCACATCACCACTGCACTCCCACATCACAACTGCACTCCCATGTCACAGTGGTTTAACAATAGATTGACCAGTTGTGACTTAAATCACAATAGATTTCAAATGAGAAATGCTTCAAATTTTAAAGTAGCAACTGCCTAATTCTGAACTTAATTTCACATATGTTAAAATAACTGCTTGGAAGTGCATAACGTTTACAACACAAGGCTTTCTCTGTACGTGACCTCATGCGAAGACGCAACGTACCGTATCGAGGTATTTTTTGAGGGGTGCAAGTCGCCATTATTGTAAGCTAAGGTGTCTAGAGGTGTGTGTACATTGTGAGAGTGCTTATAGTGTTTATGTGAAATGAAATATATGCTATACATATAAATAATTGTCATATCTACAACTTTGCGATTGTCACGGCCCAAGGTCAGACGCTAATCGCAACAGCAAACACTAACAACTTGACCAGTTCTCGGCAATTCCCATCCCTCATATACATACAAATGCACGTTGTTATATACCATACACGACATCAATAAAATCAATAAGGGGCTGGTACACAAAGACACAAAAGTATCAGCCTTCCATGCAGCCTTTACGATGGTGGAGGGCCTCGAGTCCACTATAATGCCGCATGAATGGGGTAATCAACACGTCATACAGCTAATGTTATTACGTAAGGTCTTGTTCCCAGCATATTACGTACAAGGACTGGTTCTCAGCCCTTCACATCCTTCCCTCCTTCTTCTGCAGCAATCTTAAGCTCAGCAGCTAGCTGCGTCCTCAACCCAGGGCATTCTTGACAGACCATCTGCATTCGCGTTTTTCGGCCCCTTGCGGTGTTCCACCGTGAAATGGAACTACTGTAACGACAAACTGCAACGCTTTATAGCCTTGAGTTACGGTCCTTCAGTCTATCCATCCATAGCAGGGTCCTGTGGTCCGTTCGACGGTAAACTTGCGACCATCAGATAGGTCCTGAAGTTGTACATTGACACTTTAATAGCGAGGCATTCCTTTTTGGATGGTAGAGTACCTCTGCTCTCGAGCCGGATAGCAGCTTTCTGCTGTAATAGTCCATGCACTGGATGATCAATTCCACGCTGTCTCTTTGGCTCAGCACTGCCCCTAGTCCGCGTCCGTTCAGTTGAAGAATAAACTACTTCTCAAAATCAGGGCTCTGAAGCACTGCATGGCAAAGAGCACAAACAATTAATTCTTGAGGTCCTCAAACGCCTTCTTGCACTGGTCATCCCAATCCACTTGCATCGGAGCAGCCTTTTTGGTCAGGTCGCTTAGCGGGGCATGCAGCCAGTGATGCAAAATTAGGGAGAATCGCCGGTAGTATCCAGTTGTTCAACGAAAGCGCGCACGTGCGTCTTGGTAACAGGAATAGGAAAAGCCAACACAGCGTGCACCTTCGACGCTTCCGGGCGTACGACCCCACTACCAAATACGTGGCCCAGATATATACATGCTGTCAGCCCAAAACCACATTTGGAGCAAGTCAGCACCGCCCCCTTGAGTCTTTCCAACACCGCTCTAATCTGGCTAACATGCTCCTCCCATGACTCACTGAATATATTACGTCGTCGATGAATGCTCCGCAGATACCTCTGATAACCCGATCCATCAGTCCTTGCATGAAATGTGGCCGGTGCAACCCTTGAGTCCAAGTGGCATCCGATTGAACTGATACAGTCCAATCGGTGTTGCAAACTCCGTCGCCTGGCATCCTCGGCAACTGGTACCTGCCAGTAGCCGCGCGTCAGGTCCATGGTGGTGATGTAGAATGCGCCTCCCAGCTGGTCGATGATGAGATCCACCCTGGGCATAGGGTAGGCAGGCGTCTGGCCATTCTGTTTACTTAAGATTGAATTCTTAGGTAAATACATTAATAATTGTGCGTATTATGATGTGTACGTAGGTGTAAGAAAGGTGATAGTATAACACTGTGCATTTATGTGGACTTGTGTGTTTATGTAATATTATAGAATAATGCAGGAGTGCAAGCGAATTTATGATATTGCACACAACTATACGTGCCCCATTTGCCTTTAATGTCTAATGTACCGGGCGTCCTCCCGGGGGTACAATTGTCTACCGCGGTGTACAGATAATAAATTTATTCACGTTCTGCCAGTTTAACATCCCTTTTATATTTAACGGTACATGCACGTTGTTCAGGTCCTTTGGAGTTTGGCCCGAAATCTCCAAGTTAAAATACTTTTTCTTCGTTCCGAGTCAGCGCGTCAAAGTGAAGATATTCGATTGCGACACGCGTGGTTACTTTAACGTTGGTAACTCAACCAAATACGACGTAGCGGGGCTGAAGTAACACGTTTAGGATGTTTGAACCACAAAATGATGTTTTAATTATAGACCACTCGTTGAAGCACTAGCTCCCAATCCATGACTTTTCTATTGGCCGCGTTTGGTTGAGTTACCAACGTTAAAGTAACCACGCGTATCACAATTGAATATCTTCACTTTGACGCGCTGACTCGGAACGAAGAAAAGTATTATAGCTTGGAGATTTCGGGCCAAACTCCAAAGGACCTGAACAACGTGCATGCACCGTCAAATATAAAAGGGATGTTAAACTGGCAGAACGTGAATAAATTTATTATCTGTACACCGCGGTAGACAATTAATTGTACCCCCGGGACGCCCGGTACATTATAGACATTATATACCGCCTACTCTTCAATCTCCAGGCTGTGGTCCTAGATCTAGACCGTTAGTGGTCCTAGATCTAGGACCACCACAGCTTAGAAATAAACATTGTATTTTCGAACTTTATATTTTATTATGCTCTCCAATCATTCATGTAGTTGATAAATAGTAGTTAAGAAGAAAGCAATTTAACAATTCATTTATTTTCTAATATTACTGTAGCAGAATGGGTTAATTGCAAAACTGAAAGTGGAGAAAGTGAATCTGTTTCTTTTTTTTTTTTTTTTTTTTTTGCATGTAACCTCACACCAATATGTGCTCTATTTCACGGGAACACATTTCAACATTAGTATAACACTACCCTATAACTGTACTCTGATTTATGCATAATTAATGCTTCAAACATGATATATGATGAGATAATCGAATTTAAGGTTGTGCCGGATCTCCGGTTAATCGGTTAACCGATCGCGAGAAGTAAACAACCGCCTCTCAGTATTTCAGCTAAATAACCGCTTCAACCAGTTAATTAAATTTTAAGCAACCCACAGTAGTTTGCGGCTGGACACTAGGTTACAATTAGAACAATACCGTAAATGGTTTTGGAACTATAATCCACACCTCATTATCAATGGTACTTTTTGAGCGAGCCATATCCATACTTCATATACATCAGATATGTGCAAAACATGGTTATTTGATCTTGACGTTCATCGTAGGTAAGTATATCTCATATGCGCAAGCGCTTTGTTGCGTTTCCTTTAAATGCGCATCCTACTTTTACACCATTGCCGTAGGGAAGGGGGTAAGTTCAAGCCTATGAGGCGGACGCCAGGCAAATTCCCAAGAAAGTCAGGACGTAACATCATCGAGAAAAAGCATCACAATAGGCAAACACGTGGTTTAGAAAGTGTCACATTTTTTCTTTCAGCACACAAATCACGAATGTGTTTTTTATGAATAATCGGCATATTTTGTTATTCAATCCGTTCACAGTAGTTGAATCGATCCGCACAACTATAAGGTCCAGCAACGCTGCAGAGTGTGTGGAAACCTTTTGGTGGCTACAGGGAAGAGAAAAAGGTCATCTTATAAGTGTACAGAATTTTCTGAACGTGTGAATAGCTCCTTCAGCATTGCCTTTACCAAGATCCACCCCTCTATTGTTGTGAATTTGTACAAACGGGTGATGAGCAGAGCTACACCATACTAATTACAGCTCCACAAATGTATATCAATGGAAGACACATGATGAAAGTTTACATGTACATATAGCCTACCCATGCAGATATCAGCCCAAGAGAGGTGACAAGCATACACAGGCACATGCAAAAGGTCTCATAAAATAATTGCCCTCATTAAAGGGTCGCACCACCACATCACTCCTGTCCCATGGCTAAACAGAAATAAATGCTAGTTGCATAGGAGACTTTCCAGAAAGAACACTGGAAACCATCACATCTCAGTAACCATTCTAACCATAGGTCTATCAAGGCTGCTGGAGGTGTATGCAGGAGTACCATTAGATGGAATATGGAAATGAATTGCATATCAGAGCCACACTTTGACACATAAGCAGTCACAGGTCAGTATCTCAATTGTGTATTTACACTGGTAGGATGGATACCTGGGCTCCATTTGACCCATGGAATCTTCATTCATGAAGATCTTTGAGCTCTTTCTGTCATAACTGTGACCCGCAGCTGGTCTTTGTACCCATGGCCACAACCAGCACATCCATGCAGCTTTTTAGCTTTCTGTAGACTTGTCAAGGTGAACTGGCAACAAAGGAGGAGCTGCTTATGTATGTAGCTGATCAGGGAGTATGAGTCCATCACCATAGAAATGATTAAACAGATTGAGGAGAAGGGGAAGCTACAGGATGCAATGATATGATAACTATAAAAACACACACAGACTTGTCAAGGTGAACTGGCAAATGAAATAGTCAAAACCACCAGAGCCACTGATAAGGGCTTCAACCATCATGATGCACCCTTTGTCAGACATTTAAGGCCAAACATCAACAATACTTTAGTGGTGTATTTTTAGGCAACCTCATAAGGATCTTCAAGTATAGACCTATCCTGATGCATACTAGCCCTCAAATATCAACACATTGTGTACATTAATGGTTACTGTAGCACAAGAGAAGCGCCCTACACACATGCGTCACTAGGTACACATATCACCATTTGAAGTCTATCAACAAAGCATGGAACATCACTATTCCATGGCCAACCTTAGGGCATCATTCCCAGGCATCTCAATACTAGTACCACTAAAAATGCATTTCATACCACCCCATGGGCAAGGCGTACCCGTTCAGGGTTTGGCCTTCTCGGAGAGCAAGGGGCTGAGTCCAACCACGCCAGGTGTTAATAACTTGCAGAGGTCCTACCATGCCTTGTATCATGATGCTCAATGCAGCACAGTATGTGAAAGCGAAGCTACCTCACGAGTAAAACCTTTAATTGCACAAAACCACAAGCGTACGTGTATACGCCATACGCACACTCAATTTTAGTCGTATCTACCACCGCCAAGAAAAAATGTGACACTAGTTCCTTACCATACGCTGTAAGTACCTTCTGTCTTCTTTGGTTTTCCACTTTTAGTTTGGCCATAGAATTTGTCCTAAAGGGAGAATAAGCGCTTCAAAGTGGAGATGTCCGTCAAAAGTAGGCCGCTTTTGGCGAGCCATACCACATCCTGTAAACATCTCTACGCCATGTGATTAGGGCAATAAATAGGAAAATAGTGGTACAGTCCTTGTATGGCTTGTAAATGGCAACAGGACGTGTCGTGTTAACAAGCAGTCTCATGTTTCAAAGGTTGGTGGTTGTCAAGGCTCGTTGCTAGGTCATTACGTGATCATTTCAATATTTCAGGGAACGAGGCTACTGTCCACGATTTGAATGGCCGCAAACTACTGTGAACCACACCGACCAGTTGATATTTTATAGAGGAGTTGCAAGTGGCGTCACGTGCGTCTTACATATTATCAATAATGCTGGGCACGAGAAAACAATAAGCGAACAACGGAGAGATTCTTCTCTAGTCTTGTTCAGTGGCGGATCCAGGAATAAGGCAATGGGGGGGGGGGGGGGGCGGTTATATTGGAGGGGCGGCATATTTTGGAGCGCGCTCTTGCCCCCCCCCCCCCCCCCTCAGAGGCGGCGGAAGGCATATATGATTGGGGGGGGGGGGGGCTTCCAAAAGCGAGGATAATTAAATTCATGAATGTCAATGGGGGCATTTGTTCACCATATTCCTTTCGTCAGCCGGGTAGGGGGGGGGGGGGGGATAAGAAATTACATCGAGCGGTCTTCTATGGCGACAGATCTAAACTTTTCTGGATGTCATTATATAAATTGATAACGGTATATACGCGAGCGATCTCGGAATAACAATTATACTGTTGTTTGGTTAGGAGGGGCTTAGCCCCCCTATGTCATTATTGGGGGGGGGCTCGAGATCCCCAGCCCCCCCTTCCGCCGCCACTGCGGCCCACGGTCCCCCTACCTTCCACGTCACACTGGGTCTGGAGCTCTGGGGCTCGTCATAAATTAACCTTTCACGCATCCATGCACGCTATATATAACTTAATTATTTTTGGCATGATTTTATTATTGTTTATAATTTGTCGGGACTTTTATTATCAATTATCATTCAGGATCTGATAATTCATAAAAAAGATTTAACAAATAACAATAACTATTTTAACCGTAGTAGACACGATTCCCGACATCTGCGAGTGGATTACATCACCGCGATGTGGAAACACAGTGACACGCGTAGTGTTCATGTGTATGTCGTAGTGTGAAGGGGGGCGGCAATTTAATAATAGGGGCGGCATTTTATATCGATGGGGGGGGGGGGGGGGGGGGGGGGCCGCCCCCCCCCCAACTCTATGGTAGATCCGCCACTGGTCTTGTTGTATGCATGGTGATACTTACAGCAACTTTATTATATATTATAGCCAACAAGGGGATCCGCGACTTGCTTAGGCGTACCATCTTTTTTGCCATGTGGCAAAGCCCGAGGTTGTGCTGGTTTAGCTCTTTTGGTCCCATCGATTATGCGTAAATAATCCATAATTAATTGTTAAACCGGAAATAACCGGTTTTTTAAAAATACGAACAACCTCAACCGAGCGGTTATTTATTAAACAATCACCGGTTTTTTTTAATTTTAATAACCTCTTACAACCGGTTTTTTTTTCTAAACTAACAGGTTTCAAGCCTTATATGATGAGTGACATCTGATTGCATTTACATGAAGAGCAAAGTTAACATTCATGAGGAGAATTTTTATATTGAACTAGCCAGCTTATGGTTCCTGAATTAATTAACCTATTATATGTCGTGATTTTAATACACAAATTACTTATGTGGTTATTTAAAAACATGGACTTTAATAAAAAGCTATACGTTAGCCATTAATGATTAATGAATAACATCACAGTAGTAGGAGTATTTCAAATGGCACACTGTAGACTTTCAACGTAAAAATCATGTTGGTGCAGTTTTCATCTGATACATTGGTAAATCTTTCAATTTACATAAGTAATAATGAGTAGTGTGACCATCATAAGCCTAGAATACAGAGAAAAAAAATTACATTTACATACATATAGGAATAGAATTATAACTACCTCTTCAATGACTTCCCTTTCATTGGAATGTCTGCGAACCATTTGCCCATCTTCTAGGAAGTCATTTGCAAGCTATCAACATCTTTGGAATCTGAAAAAGCATTCCCGGACTCTAGTTATAGGCCATATAGGCATCAACAATGCAGATCCCAAAAATGGTTCCAAGCATACGATGCCACTAGCTATGAGTGTACCATTCACGTTCCATTGCCAACGAACCGTGGCACAAGTGATCATGGTCATCAATTGTACTAAAGTGTTCAAAGAAAAGCTCAATCATGTGCGGTCTTTTGACATGTTTCTCATATGCAATTGTTACAGGTTCACCATTTACAACCTCCCTTCGGTGACGTGGGCGAATGCTTGGCTGCCCTGGGTTTGTGGAGCCACAGTTTGATATGATGAACTTGGGTTTCATGTCGGCCCATCCACATGCATAAACTGCTCTGCACGGACAGTTGTTGCCTCCAGCAGAATGTGATCACCACGGTTGGGCTTCATATCCTCAAGCTCTCCTGCAGCCCACATGGTTAATAAATGCTTAGGGAAACCTTTAGTTGCTGTTTTTACAATGCCCATGAATCTAAGGCCATGACTTTTTAGAGCCTCCAATGTTTTCACAGAAGAGTTGCTACCTCATCGAGATAGCAACACTTCCGCTTATTGTGCTGCTGCATCTCTCCATCTAAGCCTACATTATCAATGCCTCGAACTGTTTCATCCATATATGGTTGTGCTGTCCTACCACTTCACGCGAATCCGACACTTCTGACCTGCTCCAATGACCTGCACAACTCTTCCAGAACGATTCTGATTCTTTTTTTAATCTTCCCTATAACAGCGTCACGACGGCAAAGTTCGTTCCCATTTTCGCTATATTACCCGCTTATTAACTGATGCGCAACGTTAACGTTTGGATGCCTTTACACAAGATAAAAGATAAGATAAATTCGCCATTCCCAAGTAGCATGCACTTATCGAAATAAAGGAGAACATCTTTAGAATTTTCTAAACAGGGATTCGTTATTTTCAGCTGCTTAGGTGGATGGTTGGAGATTAAAGGTTAAAATTTTTTTAAAAATCCACTTCCTTACCAAATTTTCCAAGATGTGTCAACAATCATTCCTAAATTAATTCGTAATTAATACCATGCGCAGGCAATTAAAAGATAGCGTCGATGTCGCGATTCAAAGATATGCTAAAAATAACTCTCCCTCCCCCAGCCGCCCCCACGACTGTTACACTAAATGCTGAGCTGTGTATCTATATACGTTGCTGCTTCAACAACTGCTATGGCTGTCCAGTCGGAAGTGAACAACTTAAAGAGCGAATATGTAACGGCTTTGCAACAACAACTGAAAACGTACAAAAAGGTTCTATTCGATTTTACGCATCTCCAAACATGTCTGGATATCAAAGCCCAATACAGAATGCATAACGTTGAATACCCCGGGGTAAAATCACAAAGCAATGGAACAGCGACCATATTTGACTACGAATCATTTTTGTGGGCTTATCTGTCTGCCACAGACGAACGGCCATTTCCCAGGCTAACCTCTCTCACAGTGCGCGAACTTCACTGCGGTCTCGGCCAACGTAAAGGTGACTATTAGGAGAGCGGTTTCGTACGTAATTAACCCATCTTCCTTGAACTTTAGGTGTAGAAGAAATTCACCTTCTCACCCAATTCGAGGACCTTGTGAAATTGAACATCCGTGGTTTCTGCCCTCCAATCAATTCAATTGAGGTACATATGTATTCAGTACATTTTCATACCAATACATGCATTGTGTGGACATTTTTTCTAGTTCTGGAACATGAACAAACTAAAAGAATTACGTTTAGACCTAACTGGAATTACTAGCTTATCTCCATCCATTGGAGCATTGAAAAATCTGGAAGTCCTCTCCCTTGACACCAATGGCCTCTCTGATCTCCCACTCACCTTAGCATTTTGCCAAAAGATAAGAACAATTAGCCTAAAGGACAACAGCTTTACATGCTTACCTGTTGCATTGCTGAAGCTTAAGGGAATCAGGAATTTAAATGTTGAAGGAAATCATCTAATAAAACCCGAATCAATAACACTACCCACCTCCATCAAATCAACAGCTGAAGCGCACCATACTGCTTCACTTATATGTTCTGCATCAGCACTAAGCGATCTCTTGGTTCATTGGGAGGTGCAGGAAACTGCGCCTAACCCTAAGCAATGTGAATCATTGGTATGTTCTTCATCCAACTTAACTGCTTGTATGTGGTGTAACACAACAATTTCATACGAAGGTAAAAATATCAGTTCCTTAGCAATTACAACCCCAATAACGCTCTCTATTAATCACACTGTATTGTTTTCAAATTCAACATGAAGGACGTTCTGCACAGGTTTTCCTTGACTCTTACCCTTGGCTAAGCAATGCTCCATTTAAACTGCTTACGTGCAGTGCAACATGCAATCAGGAGCTTGTGGAATATTGCAACGAAAAGTATGCAGAATCTGAACTAAGATTTGAAGCATCAGTTCCCGCAGGTGAGCAATAATAATTTTTGATGCACAACCAGTGGCCACGTATGGTCTTTTATTTAATTGCAGAAAAAATGCAATTTGGAAACGTTTCAGAGCTTAATCTGTCGGGCACCCACATTCCAAACTATATACTGTCTTATCTAAAGGTACTAGCTATATTTTGCCAACAAATTAGTAACCATCGCTTTATTATAACATATTCTCTATCTCTAAACAGATTTGGAAAATGATCAGTGTGAAAAAGTTGTGTTTAGACAATACTGGTATTTGCAGCCTTGCCCCCTCTGTGGGAAAAATGAAAAACCTGGAAGCCCTGTCTCTAGAACATAATAGTCTAACTGACCTCCCAATCACCCTGGAGTTTTGTCAGAATCTGACTATGCTAAATTTAAAGGATAATAAATTTGTCTCAATCCCAGGTGTTGTACTCAAGCTAAAGAACCTCAAAGAGTTGAGGCACTCATGCACCTCCCATGTAGAGTTATGGGAACAATCAGTACTGGATATGCCTCCAAAACAGTCCAGATGTATAGTCAACCACACAGGTCCTCTACAGAGCATGTGCATGGCAGCAGTGTTTGAGAATCACATAGATTACTTGAGACAAGAAGCGGGTTGTCCTAAGCAGTGCCAAGTTATGCTAGACCATTTTGCATCCCATGTAGTCATCTGTCACATGTGTAGCAAACTGGTTTCACGTGGTAAGGTATAGTATTGCTTGCAGTGGTGATGTATCATCTTCAGTATTAATTCCAGAACATATTGTGAAGGCTGCACTTTTTTACCTTGGGCAGATAGATATCCCATTTCTATTACCAGCATGCAGTTTGAAGTGCCAGCAAGAACTGGTTTTCAAATGCAGAGAATTAAATATGACTGGGTTGTACCTCAATGCATTCGAAAAGTGCATGGCGCCATCCCGTTCATCAGTTTTCTACACCACCTACAGTTCACAGGGTAAGTATGTGTTTATAATTAGCTGAGATCTTCTTGATTTGTATTTAACGGTCACAGACATTATGTACAAGTTTGCACCATTAGAAACATTAGTGGAGCTAGATTTTTCCACTACTCGATTTCGAAGTGATTTGCAATCTCGATTTCAGGTAACCTTTCTTGCCTATTTACAAAAAAGTGGTGTTTATATTATCCCTGATAGTTCTGGAACATGCCTAACCTGAAGAAACTGTGCATGAACCGCACTGGTACTTTCAGTCTGCATCCTTCTGTTGGAAGGCTAAAAAACCTGGAGAACCTGTCACTTCTTAGAAATCATTTATCAGACCTCCCAAGCACTCTGGAGTATTGCCAGAAGTTATCCTCACTTGATTTGTCTTGGAATGACTTTGAACACATCCCAGGAGTGGTTCTGAAACTGAAGGAACTTAAGGAATTGAGAATTGCAAAAAATTCTATTGGGCTCATAGAAAATGCTGTACAGACTAATAGGTCTCTTGTGCCTTTTCACAGCCCAGCCTCACTACAAAGATTAGGAATGGCAGCAGTAATTGCGAATCACATAGATTACTGGAAGTGGGAGAACTTTCATCATAAGCAAAATAATGTTTCGCCGTTTGACCAACTTGCATCTAGCTTGAACCTCTGTCACGTATGCGGCACACTAGTACATGAAGGTAACAACACTTCATGTGTATTCCTAGCATATAAGTGTTCATTCATACTGCAATCTTGTTATTAGGCAATGATTCGGTTGTCCTCATATCCTATTATGGGTTGAGTACTGTCCCATTTCAGCTACGAGCATGCAGTGGGCATTGCCAACAGCAGCTGACCTCTCTGTACTCTGACCAGTATTTGGCTTGGTTGTATATCAAAGCTTTCGAAAGGTGTGGACTGCCATGTGCTCATGAACTTAATGCACTGCTTCCCTTCAGCTTGGACATGGTCAGAGGTAAGTATGCATGGAAAGTGTTCAGCTATTTTCTAAGACTTGGGATAATGTCCCCATGATTTGCACATATAGATGTTGATATGAAGAAGTACTTTGTGCAATGTAAAAGTATTGTGGAGCTTGATTTTTCTTGTGTTTACATTCCAGTGAATTTGCAAACACAGTTTCAGGTAGCCTGAATACTTTACCTGCAATGGCAGTGTATTATTTGGCTTGTGTCTGTTTTCATATAGTTCTGGGAAATTTGCAATCTTAAAAAGCTAAATTTGAATAGCACTAACATGTGCAGATTACACCCTTTGATTGGAAAGCTTAAACACCTTGAGATCCTGTCTCTTGACTCCAACCGTCTCTCTGATCTCCCTATCACATTGCAGTTCTGTCAAAAGCTCACTACGCTGAGTTTGGTTGGCAATAAGTTCAGATTCCTTCCAGGAGTTATTTTCAGGATGAACAACCTGACAGGATTAACAGTCACCAAAAATCCTTTTGATGCACCGCCCAATCGTTCAGCCACTGCTGCTACTGAACACAGCATTTGCGTAACTTCATTACAGGATCTATGTATTGGGGCGGTATTTATGAACCACATAGAATACTGGAAGCAGGAGAGTCTAGCTCCACTCCAATACAATATGTTGGAACATCTCGCATCTACCTCATACTTCTGTGATATTTGTGGCCTCCCCATTCCAAATAAAGATTCTGTTGTGAATATCACCAATCGGGTTCCCATAGAAAATCACAACATTCCATTCCAATTACTAGCATGCAGTGCAAAGTGCCACAGAGAGCTGTTAACCCATAAAAAGCACCTTTACAATGCTGAATCGGATACACAAGAAATGAACAAGAAAAATGGGTGCTATATTATGTGATCATTCTGTTGGCGCTGCATGTCAATCTCTCTTTTTTAAAAACATAAACACTTGTTAGAACTAAAATGAAGAACAAACCGAATAATTCGATACCAAACGGGTGTGGTGAGTCCGAAAATTCAAATCAGTGAAAGAAAAAAATTGGGAGGGCCACATCCGAGCTAAAAACAATGTTGCGGGCTTCATGCACAATTTTTCTCGATGAGATTTCATGTCTGTGCAGGTTAGGGCAGTGAATAAGTCTATTAGGTCGAAATCATTATAATTACATAACGCAATAATTGCAGGGGGGAGGGTTAACTGCATAAGTGCCTTCCGCACGACTGTACAAAGGGAATGAACCACTTTAGATTGCTTTGCGACTACATAAAATTACACCTGTACAGGTATACACGTATATCTAGTTTGTGGCAACCAAGTAAGCGTTGCTATGTACATTTGTGTACTATGCGTTGCTATTTATAGATCATACCCAGAGAGAGTTACTGGCTCTTCCTGCTCACTTAGGAGGCCTGTGCATACTCAACCCTTCTCGGATCACTGCCTTTCAATATTCTGCCTCCATGAAAGTCACACAGCCTCTAATAGAACCAAGAGGGAAAATATAATATGAGATACGTACTTCAAGGCCAACTCTCTGCCAAAGCTGAAGTCCATAAATTGAACCAACAACAACATTCAAATGCAACATCCACTCTAAAGGAAACTCTTCCACCCTCTCTTGCACATGCCATTGACCTCTCTCAAGAAAAAGGAGCTTCCCACCTAGCTCTCAGTTCTACCGCTTGAAGAATAAGGCTTTGCCCTCCATAAGGGAGCCTTTCGCGATGCATTGGCTTTACGTTATGGCTGGATCCCTGCCAATGTTCCACTAAATTGTGCTTGTGGCAATCATTTCACTGTTGAGCATGTGCTGTCATGCCCAAAGGGTGGATATCCAATTAGACACAATGAAATCAGAGACTTTTAACAGCAACTTTGTTATCAGAAGTGTGCGCCTATGCAATTAAATTTTTATTCGCGGCCTTTTACCCCTGTGCCGCGGGACACTTAGTCCCCCGGAGAAAGCATCCTAGGATACTAGATCCCCCCTTATGATTATGGGTCCTCCTCGGACAATGTATCCTAGGATAATAATACAAGCCCCCCCCCCCCCCCCCCCCCCCATAATATGTTTTTTTCCACTAGAATGCTGTGTATCGATACAATATGCCTCCGGTCCGGTACATTTTAGTGACCTCGCAACACAATTAGGCTCTATACAATTATGCTATATGAGTCGCTGTGTAATCATCTATCTACTCGCGATAATTAACTATTGATTATTGTTGTTCTTGTAACACATGCGGGCGAAGTAAATTATGTGCAGTGGTCCTTTAGTGCATGGTTCTGTGCGTGTGCACAGTTAATTCTTGTGTATTTTTATAAACCAAGTGTTAAATAATATAAGTCTGATAATTTAGTCTGCAAAATAATATACCGTATAGCCAGAAAAAAGTAACCGGTAAGTTGTAAAGAGAACCATGCAGAAGAAACGGTTATTAAAGACACATGCATGCAATATTAGTTTGTCATTCATGCAGTAATAAAAAATAAAAATAAAAAAGCAATCGCGTGTACTGTTCTTAGTATCATGGACTGGAAACCACAATAAATTCGTGTCGCCATCCTCGTTGCTCATGAATTATTAATGAACTGCATCAAGGGCTGTACTAAGTGGATTAAAAGACTGGGACTTGATTGGGGTGGTATGTTGTTTTGTTTAGCTTTGTTTAAACCGCCGTCGCTTTCCTTTCTTCATTTTTGGCATCGCGAATTCAAACTGAGCAATATACTGAGCTAATGAACCTAGAATTGATAATCATCATTTCCAGGTAATGTATAGAAATAAATACAGGTTCAATCATCATGTAAATATAATCTGAGTTAGAGAAACCATCCTGGTATACTGTGAAACATTAAATAAGGCCATAACTATTACCATATTTGCAGAGGCCTGACAACAGAACATGCGCATCGTTCGATCGATTAAAATCGTTTGCCCTTACTTTAAGAAACATCCTTTCCAATACAAACTAACATGCAAGTCGTATCATACCATTAAGCGCTGGAAACACCTTTCAAAACAAATGTCTGCTCATCGGTGTGTCCAGGAGCCTAACCAAAGTAGCGTAGCAAGGCAAACATGCACGTAGAAGCTAAGGCCCGTACATTAACGTAATCTTTAAGACTTATAACGGGTTTACCTCAACAAAAGAACAGCTTTCTGTAACTGTATGTCACTCCAAAGCTAAGACAACTTCACAAAAGTCTTTGTTTGTCCGAAAAGGTTGGGAACGAGGCGCAACGAGGATTGCGACAATTTCGTTAGGGGGCTTGTCCAAACTATGTTTGGAAAAATTAGCGTCATTGTGACGTTAACATATTAACCCCCCCCCCCCCCCCTCCCCCCTCTAAGCGTCATAGCGTTTTTGTTAGATTAGTAGCATGAAACATTACTCAATGTGCAGTGTAGTCTGAATAGACGTAACTGCTGCCACTGGAGTCAACGCTGCAGCTAACTAGATGTTCCATATTATAAAACAATACTTGCGGACAATAAAATTTTTCTTAACGTCACAGCCTCCCCCCCCCCCCCCCCAACGTCACAGTGACGCTAATTTTTCCAAACATAGTTTGGACAAGCCCCCTTACGCGGTGGTCAGTTTCCAGTCCATGTAATAATTAAGTGTCCTTGGGGTCTTATCGGCATGCAGAGCTCGACAATGCTTTGATCTCCCATTCAGCTTGCTCCAGACAATCATTTTCTGGCTCCGAATAGTTGGATGTAGTTGGAACCTAAAAGTGACACAAGGGGGACCGAAGCAACTGAGCACTCAATTTCGGTCCGGCCGAACCATTTCAGGCTGCGCGTTTTGATCCGGCCGGACCAAAATCAGACGCGGACCGAAATGTTCGAGACAGGCACGAGCATAACAAAGCTAGGAGAATGCAAGCGTAAAACACCACTAATGGCGTATCATTAAAAATAGTAAAAAAACAAAAGATTGGTCTGCGCCAGATTGGTGGAGCCGCCGCGCGCGCATGCATGCGTATTTACTATATTAGTAGTACTGCATCGCAAACTACCATCGCGATATTGAACAAGATATAAAAATTTAATTAAAATAAAATTGGTGATGTAGGATTTGTAGACACCAATTGAGTAAAAAGTAAGGAAACAAGAAATTACGGATATTAGGCATTCATTTAATTATAAATATTACAGACCTACATTTAGCACAGAATTTCAAGGAGGTAGATTTGCTAAATAATGTAGGTCTGTAATATTTATAATTAAATGAATGCCTAATATCCGTAATTTCTTGTTTCCTTACTTTTTACTCAATTGGTGTCTACAAATCCTACATCACCAATTTTATTTTAATTAAATTTTTATATCTTGTTTCACACATTTTTATGCTAGGTGCTGTACATGTAAGCCGGGATCCGCCTGTAGTAATAAGCTAAAATTATGAGGGGGCTTGTCCAAACTATGTTTGGAAAAATTAGCGTCATTGTGACGTTAACATATTAACCCCCCCCCTCTAAGCGTCATAGCGTTTTTGTTAGATTAGTAGCATGAAACATTACTCAATGTGCAGTGTAGTCTGAATAGACGTAACTGCTGCCACTGGTGTCAACGCTGCAGCTAACTAGATGTTCCGTACTATAAAACAATACTTGCAGACAATAAAATTTTTCTTAACGTCACAGCCTCCCCCCCCCCCCCCCCCCCAACGTCACAATGACGCTAATTTTTCCAAACATAGTTTGGACAAGCCCCCTAAACATGTATTATACATGTATTGAATAATCGTGCCGTGTAATGCAAGATTACTTCGCATGGCGAGGAAGTATTCATCCCTGCGCAATCACATGCATGCTCTTAACTAAACTGTTTTAACTTGGTCGGAAGATCGATACGGCGCAATCGGTAGCCCTGCTATATAGCATTCAAAAAACATTAGTTGTAATTATAAATTTATAATAAAGCCTTCTATACGGCCGAGCTCCGAGAGGCCCCCAGTACGGATGGGGCCATATTCCCCATGGGGCTAGGGCCAGCAGTGGCGCAGGTGGGAGCAGCGGAGCAGGGGCCAGCGGTGGAGCTGGGGCAAGCAGAGCGTGGGCCAGCGGAGCAGGGGCCAGCAGTGGCGCAGGTGGAGCTGGGGGCAGTGGCGGAGCTGAGGCCAGTGGAGCAGTGGCAGAGCTGGAGCCAGCAGAGCAGGGGCCAGCAGTGGCGCAGGTGGGAGCAGCGGAGCTGGGGGCAGTGGCGGAGCTGGGGTCAGAGCTGGGGCAAGCAGGACCGGAGCAGGGACCAAGGCCGGTATTGGAGAGTAGGGAGGGCCCTCCTCACCCGAGTCAACAGCAAACAGATTCTCAGCTTCTTCTGCCGTGACCTACAAGGGTAATAATATATATTATATAGACATAATGCCATGCATGCAAATCCTATGTACACATGCATACCTCTTCCATATCTTAAAGTAAAGAGTGAGTGGGAAAGTTGCTTTATATAAACCAAAACTGATCTAATACGAGGGAAGGATTAAATTATTGGAACAGCCTCCCATAATAAATGTGTTGAACAAACCAACTATATATGCGGTGGTGGGGGTGGGGCTAAATTAAGACGGCCTGCATTTTAAATGGCTAGTATTTGCTGATATATGTGAAACTGCACACAATCATGTGTAGAGAGAGGCCTAGGGTTGCTGCCACTTTAACTTATGCATGGGTAAAAATATATAAATTACAATGATGTACTTGAGAACACAGGAATGTTAAGGTTTGCAGCCATAGAGATTTTAAGTCCACATGCTGGGACACCATACATGGAATCATGCAGGAAGTTAGTTAGTCCTGCAAAGCATAAATCGCTTATCCAAATTGAAAAGAGCTGCATGTAATAGGTAACTGGTTCCAGCTGAAAACAGCTAGGAGAACATCATGGAGGATGATTGGTGGTCCATGTGCATGTTTTAGCAGCCATAGACGCTAGGTTTTAGACCACACACTGTGCCACCATAAATGGAGGAAGGGGCAGGCTTGTGGTTTTATGAATGCTAAGTTGCAAGATAAATGTTGACACAGAGAAACATGTTCACATGCCATGCAGCTGTAGACTCCTTGACATATGAACACATACATGGGAGGGAGGCAAGCCTATTTTTAAGAGCAGTTTTGTATAGAGAATGTACATCAACTGATATAAGGATTGGATTGTGAGTTAAGTACAACATATAATTGTGTGAACTCATATTCCGGGGTTAGGGCCTATAGAGACAGATCCATTAATTTACATGCAGTCAAGGTCACAGCTGCAACCCCATTTGCCATTTGATAATCCTGCAAAGCATAATCTCTTAGTCAGAGTGACAGCTCTTAAAAGAGCTGTAATTGGTTCCAGATGATGTACTGCAGAACCCAGGGAAGGATTGCTCCATGTTCAGGTTTGCAGCCACAGTATATGTGTCAAAGTTTAAGACCACATGCTGGGACACCACACATGGAATCATGCAGGAAGTTAGTTAGTCCTGCAAAGCGAGGCAGATAGATAGCTCTTAAGAGAGGTGCATGTAATAGGTTCCAGCTGAAAAATTAGAGATCATCATGGTCCTGCATGTTTTAGCAGCCATAGAAGCTATGGCACATACTGGGCCACCAAATATGGTATCCATACAGGAAGGAGGCAGGCATGTGGTTTTATAGACTGTACAGCTGTAAGATAAAGTATTGTTTACACAGAGAACCTAGGGAACATGTTTTAGCAGCCATAGATGCTACATCCTGTATGGCAAGGTTTAAAAGACACATGCTGGGCCACCATATTGTATATGGTATCCATTGACAGGCATGTGGTTTTATCCTTGCAAAAATATAATAGTCAACATTCACAGACATGTAGTGTGAATGTGGTATAAAAATCCCCTCAGAGAGGATCAAAGCTGGCAAGCATATACTCCAATGCAAATCGATCTGGCGTTATTCGTTTTCCTATCTCGCAGACGAACACACGCACACGATACAATACATCGGTCCCATGCGTGTAGGACATATTGCATCCAAACATTGCAAACACTCCTACCTCATAGTATTTCTTTTCCTGCAGTATTGGGCCTTAGTGGTCTCCTTCTTACTTTCCGGATCAAGCCAGTATTGGGCCTTGCGCTCTCTCTCTTACTTTCCGGATCAAGCCAGTATTGGGCCTTCATGCTATCCTTCTTACTCTCAGGATCGGCTTTGTTGCGCTTCCTGTCGCAAGTCTTCTTTTTTTCATGCGCTTCTTGAAAACTGTCACGCTCCTCAATATCTTGCGACTCGCCAACACAACAGTCATCATTTAACTTTGCGATCTTCTTAGCACGATTCTTTTCTCTTCGCAAACGACGTGACGGCATTTTGAAGAAAACAAACCAGACACGTCAAGCTTTTGGTATACAACCGTGACAACAATTGAATAATAGTAACTGTAGCGCATGCACTATATGAAATATAGAACGTGTTCAACCACACGTTCCCGCCCACTTTTATGTCTATAAAATCTGTTGTGGGCTATACTAACAAAACTAAGTTTGCTAGAGATTGAAATTTGTGTCAAGCATAACTCTCGTTACTAACATAATAAAACAAATCCAACTCGACAATAAGTTTCTAACTTGTTGGTTCTAGTGCTTCCGCATGATGGCTAACAGTATACTTCAATCGTGACAAAGATGCAATGCAATAAACCTCTTATCCGAGCAAATCTTATCTTATCAGATCCGGAAGAAGAAGATGGAGAAACTTTTTTTTAGGTTCGAGTGTGGGAACGAGAGAGCGTTATCTCTGTTGTCTGAGCTTTCTAAGCGTCGGCAGTTTTATTACATTGTAGGTAATTGTTGGCTGTATCCAAATACGTTTGCTAAAGTCCAACTGATTCTACGGTGCAACGGCAATAGTGGAATCTGGTGTTTTGCTAATCGTATTCATCACACTTCAAATCCTACATAGGACCTACTAACGTAGGTCCTGATACATTAAATATTGGACAATGAAGTTGGGGGGGGGGGGGGGGGGGGGGGGGGGGGGGGGGGGGGGGGGCAGCTGCCCCCCTTGCTCCGCGGGCCCTGGCATGTAACTTTTTTTTCCCCCTCGATTAAATTTATTATCAGACAGTATTTGGAACCTACTTCCGCAGGTTCCGATTGTCTTTGCCCATGGCTTTGTATATGTTCCTCTGGCAGGTGCATTTTGATGGGTATTGAAGAGTCAGCACATGAAGGAGTTCCTGAACTGCTCCCTGAACATGAACGCGAGTGATCAGCATGAATGTAAGTGATTAAGAAAGAAATATGGTGCATAAAGCAAGTTGGAACTGTGACCAGTGGAAGGTTGTTGGAAACCAGTTTACTGAACACACTGGATGTTGTCTCCACATCAGTACATGAAGGTGGTTGATCTTCACACTTGTGAGTGCTCACCCACTCGTACATCCCTCATACAGGCATGGCACTGCACCACAATACCCATCAACAATACCCTACAGTGGCATGTATTATCGGTGTTGCTGGCTTGAGCCAGAGGACTGCCCATGACGCAGCAAGGACACTTTATTACTCAGATACTTAATTTGTATATCATACATTCTGTGCAGACAGATGACCGGCAGCACAGCATGCGCTCCAGGGGTTGCATGATGTACATGTAAGATGGACAAGCACCAGGAACCATGCAGGATTCCCCGGAGGGACATGTGTGGAGGGGAATGTGTGGAAGGGACATGTGTGTAGGGAACATGAGTGGAGGGGACATGTGTGAACATGAGTGGAGGGGACATGTGAGGAGGGGACATGTGTGGAGGGGACATGTGTGGAGGGACATGTGTGGAGGGGACATGTGTGGAGGGGACATATGTGGAGGGGACATGTGTGGAGGGCAATGTGTGGAGGGGACATGTGTGGAGGGACCATGTGTGGCGGGGACATGTGTGGAGGGGACATGTGTGGAGGGACCATGTGTGGAGGGGACATGTGGAGGTAACTTATGGTGACTTGAAATAAGAGGGTTTTTAACCTTTTGAATGCCAAGTTTGTTTATGCATGCATGCACACAAACGTTACACCATTCATGCATGACTTAGATCTTGCTTGCAAGAATGTGTTGATCTGTCACAACTGGATGATGCATGCGTATGCTTGCTGCACTTTTAACCCTATAAGTACATGTTGCCTTAAGAACCCCATTATTCGGATGACCTCACTTCACTTCACTAATGCATCACTTTATGTCCTCTAAGAACAAGAATGTGTATCCCAGATGAGTGTAGTATGTCACTCCTCCACCTTTTGCTAATGGGTTGTTGCAAAAAAAGGTACCAGCAAGTTACAATTTGGACACACAAAATGTTCTTACACTGGGCCCAAGTATTTGTATGACTATGAGGTTACTTACAAAGGTCAGTATTGCACTTGTATAATCTACAATGGTAATCAAGGTGATTATGATCCACACCACATGCATGAATGATGAGGTATATTATTGTCATTTAGTGAGCATGTATGCATATATGCACTTGGCGTTCAAAAGGTTAAGGATTATGAAATGGAAGAGAAGACATTGGCAACCTGACCCGTGGGCAGAGCGAATCATTCTAGTTGCAACGTATCCTACCTTTGTGCTTATACTTATTTGCAAGTATCTGTAATCCCAAAATGGCATATGTTTATGTAAGATAAGATGTTACACTGTGTCCAATGGGCTATGAGAATAAACATGGTAACTGGATAAAGCAGAATATGAATAATGAGTGCAAGAGTTTTTGAGTGAGGATACAATTTGGTCGGCAGCTAATTTATTGTTCACTTTGTCTTTGTCTACTTCCGTGTGTTCCCTTGCAGGGAGAAGGTGAAGGAACAGATAACACGTGCCAAGGCAGACAAGCTTGCCAAAGAGAAGGCTGAAGCAGAGCAGACTAAAGTGGCTAGAGCAGCTGTGGCCAGCCCCCCTGTGGACAAGGACTACACCACCACCAGACTGCAGGTAAGTGTGTGTGTGTGTGTGTGTGTGTGTGTGTGTGTGTGTGTGTGTGTGTGTGTGTGTACACGTGTGTGTGTACATGTGTATGTTTGTATGTGTATGCTAGCTTGTGTCACTAAATATCATGTCCCATACACATATCTCTCAGGTTCATCTGTTTGACAGGAAGACTTTGGTGCACACTTTTCAGGTCACAGACACTTTGCAAGATGTGAACAGACACATAGCTGCAAGCCGTACAGATACAGGTGCACCTTACATAGGAGGTACCATATGTGTACCTGCTCCAATGGGATAGCCAGGGATCATGGGAGGTACCATATGTGTGCCTGCTCCAATGGGATAGCCAGGGATCATGGGAGGTACCATATGTGTGCTGCTCCAATGGATGGCCAGGGATCATGGGAGGTACCATATGTGTGCCTGCTCCAATGGATGGCCAGGGATCATGGGAGGTACCATATGTGTGCCTGCTCCAATGGATGACCACAGGGATCATGGGAGGTACCATATGTGTGCCTGCTCCAATGGATGACCAGATAGGTACGATATTTGTGCCTGCTCCAATGGATAGCCAGGGATCATGGGAGGTACCATATGTGTGCCTGCTCCAATGGATGGCCAGGGATCATGGGAGGTACCATATGTGTGCCTGCTCCAATGGATGGCCAGGGATCATGGGAGGTACCATATGTGTGCCTGCTCCAATGGATGGCCAGGGATCATGGGAGGTACCATATGTGTGCCTGCTCCAATGGATGGCCAGGGATCATGGGAGGTACCATATGTGTGCCTGCTCCAATGGATGACCACAGGGATCATGGGAGGTACCATATGTGTGCCTGCTCCAATGGATGGCCAGGGATCATGGGAGGTACCATAATGTGCAATGGATGGCCAGGGGTCATGGGAGGTACTATATGTGTGCCTGCTCCAATGGGTCATGGGAGGTACCATGTGTGCCTGCTCCAGTGGATGGCCAGGGTCCTACGGACACTGCATAATAAATTGGATTTACTTTGTATTTACTATTAATCAAATGCGGTTGTATATGTTACACTTCCACTATAGTAAATGAAAGTTTTATTATCTCTGGTTTTGTGGTGATTGGCTACCCCCATCAGAGGTCTCCTTTATGGTTCATCCAGTGGTAAGAGCTCCATACCATAGTCTATAAACATGGGGGTCACCTCTGGGGATTGTGTATTCACTACATGCAAGATTTAGGACTGGCAGGTGTATGTCCCATAGAGCAGGTGTGTACACATTTACTGAGCTTACTCATGTGGCCATGGTGTTCACAATAGTAGTGTGGGCATGGTGTTCACAATAGCTGTGTACAAACCAATCCTGTAATATATTGTAGCAGGCAGATGTAGTTGCAGCCCCCAGCTATTTGGTATGACCATATCATAATAGTTGTGTGTGAGATTATTCATATTCATGAATTTTATTATTATATTCAAAAACAATACTGTACGAAATAGATAGTGCATTGATTGGATTATAAAGTAGCCTTGCAAGTGCAAGGAATTATCTAGCAGCATGATGTAGATGCTAGCTACATAAATTCATTATTTAAATCTTGATTTGAATAAAATTAATATTAGTTGTGAGGAAGTAATGGCATGTGTACTTACAAACTGCCTACAAAAAGGGTTAAGGACCATGGTACCCCACCTTGATGAAGACAGGACCATGGCACCCCACCTTGATGAAGACAGGACCACATGTGGTACCCCACCTCAAGTGATGAAGACAGGACCATTACCCACCTTGATGAAGACAGGACCATAGTACCCACCTTAATGACGACAGGACCATGGTACCCACCGTGATGAAGACAGGACCATGGTACCCACCTTGATGAAGACAGGACCATGGTACCCACCTTGATGAAGACAGGACCATGGTACCCACCTTGATGAAGACAGGACCATGGTACCCACCTTGATGAAGACAGGACCATGGTACCCACCTTGATGAAGACAAGGACCATGGTACCCACCTTGATGAAGACAGGACCATGATACCCACCTTGATGACGACAGGACCATGGTACCCACCTTGATGAAGACAGGACCATGGTACCCACCTTGATGAAGACAGGACCATGATACCCACCTTGATGAAGACAGGACCATGGTACCCACCTTGATGAAGACAGGACCTTGATGAAGACAGGACTGTCGTCGAGGGAGGAGGCACATCTTATGTTCGTAATTCCACACTGTGGAGGGCGGGGCAATAATGAACGTAATAGTCTAACTGACCACATCCTCATCTCCTTAACCACACCCATTAATTTGGTTACCCTTTACCCACCCACACATATCTAGGCCACACCCATGCCTATTTGACCACACCTCTTACCTCCTTATCAGTCTATGGCCACACCCATGCCTCTTTGACCACACCTCTTATCTCCTTAGCTACCATCCTGCAGACTCAAGTCCAACTCATGAAGGGTTTCAATGTGATCAGAGGTGAAGGCGATGGAGACCAGGAGAAGGTTCTTGCGACCAAGCTTTGCAAAGCCCTTTATCACCTCATCGGTCTGGGGACTAAGCCATGGAAGAGGGCCAACCTTATACGGAGATGCAGAGGGGAGACAGACTGGTCTGGCAGTCCAAAGTGTGTGTTTGTGTGTGTGTGTGTGTGTGTGTGTGTGTGTGTGTGTGTGTGTGTGTGTGTGTGTGTGTGTACGTGTGTGTGTGTGTGCGTGCGCGCGCGTGTGTGTTAGTGTTTGTACTCTTCCATGTACAAACTCGGAGTGCTCCAACTGTTGCATCACAGCTTGTACTGGGGCAGCCACCTCATAAAGGTATGGGTCAACCACCTGTACGCACAGCAAACATTTGCAACACATATGCCCACGTGGTGAAGTCACAACCAATAGACATTGTTTTGTTACATTAATGTCACATGACTCTCCAAATAAAAATCCATTATGGTCAGCACCTGCCAAATATACCCCCCGTCCCCAGGTATTGGTTAGCTTTGTGGAAGACATTGCTAAAGACTCACATCAGACTTCTGAACAAACATCAACCTCTCAAAGGTCAACAGTAGACTGACTCTTCCTACTCTGCAGAGACTCACTGCTGTCTTGTCTCTTATTGCCACTCTCTGGTCTGTTCTGGGAGTTTGTTGAATTCGTAAGGGACTTGGATGACCCTCTCTTTATGCGGCCATTGGACTGCCCAAATGCCAGTAGGTTCCTCAATGCACCGCAAGTACACTCTGAGATGACCCTCTCTTTGGTTTGCACATTTCTATATGAGGAGAGGTGACATGTTGGCTTAATGCATGGATGTATATATATGAGTCAGCAGTCAGCATCTGTGTGTTTAGTCTGAAATATTGGAGTACTGGTTATTTGGAGTCACAACTCATCACGATATAACTTCTTATAACAGGATATAATAAGAAGTTATTGTTATCCTGGTGAGGTGAGACTGTAAATACTCAGTGCTCCTGATGTGGCTATTAAAAGTTTGATTGGCACATGATGTGCAGAGTAGTAAGGATATAGTGGAGTGAAAAGGAAAGAAACAAAGTAATTTTAGAAACCCTCTATACATAAAACACTGCCAAAGACCTCAAGGTGTAGAGGGTTATCATGGGAGGTCAACCAAAGTTGACCCCCCCACTACTAATTACGAATCATGTGTCGACCCCGAACCATTTAATGGCTTCACCACTGCACATACAAAACATTATTATCAATAAGGAAACGCAAAACCAGGAAGGGACATCCCAAAATTAGATTACCAGACAGATCTAGGCACAAGCCCACGTCCCACATCAGGTTTCCAAGCAATGAGCATCTCACAAGACCTGAACTAAAAGTCCTTGAAAGTGGTCTATTACTCATTCCCTCACTGGTTTCCAGACCCCCTACTGTAGAGAAGGCCATTCAAAGGTATAAATGCACCCTAAGACTGGAACATGTTTCAAGACCACGACCAGCGAGTGCAAAACCCATTTAAACAGAAATCAGGATTCAGGCCCAAACCCACCAAGTATAGGACACTTGAAAAGTACTTTGGAAACACAGCCATGTCTAGCTCCATGCACAATTTACGGAAAATATGGAGCAATATGACCCCAGAATGAAGAGAAGCCACCAAGACCAAGAGAGAAGAAAGACAACATCATTATCAAAAAAGCAGACAAGGGGTCCTGCCCACACTTACAGTTGTGTCCAGAGAGAAATATGTAATAGATGGCAAGAACCACCTTGTGAAGCTAAAAAAATACAAAAGACTAGTGGAAGACACCACACAAACCATAGCAACCCACATCAAAGCCTACCTCACATTGATAAAATTGAATTCCAATACCTGTTACCATTGGACCCAGTTCGTACACAATACATCTAATTCCCCTACAAGTTACACAAAACCCCTATCTCAGTAAGGTCAGTGGTATCTACAATCAATGGCCCAGCCACACCAATCTCTAAGTACATAGATTTTTTTTTAAAACCAGTTCTGAAAATACCATCCTACCTTAGAAACTCACAAAGTCCCATTCAAACCCCATGAACCACAACTATCCCACCTTCAGAGCATCTATCCCTTGTATCCATAGATGTTAAAAGTCAATACGCAACCATTCCCCAGGATGAGGGCATCAACCCAATACTAAAACAAAATAAAGTTATAGGCCCAACACCCTTCAACTATTAAACTTTGTCTTAAAGAAGAATGTCTTTAATTTTGATGGGAACCATACCACCAACTTACAGGGCTAAGGGAACACCACTAGCACCAATGTTGCCTAACTTATTTATGGTATATTTCGAAGAAGAATTTATGAAGACCCAAAAGGTATTTCGATGATATCTTCATTACCCAAAGGAAGATTTCGAAGGATTCTTTTCTGCCTTCAACAGCTTCCAGCCAACAATCAAATTTGAGCGCACAATATCAGAAACAGAAATCAAATACCTTGATCTGACCCTATTTTGATAGGGCCAGAGTTTAATCAAAATAGACACCTCTCCACCAAGACACACTTTAAGCCAACAAACAGCTTCCAGTATGTCCACTATATATATATTGTAGTCACCACCCCCTCAAGACCAAGCTAGCTATCATTAAGGGCGAAACCTTGAGGTACAAAAAAACAGTGCTCCGAGCAGAAAGACTTTAATATGTTAAAACAACAGCTTATTAACCATTTCTTGGACAGAGGTTATACATTAAGACCATTCATGCAGTCATCAATATACCTGTTATCCACAGATCCCTAACCAAAAAGTAATACGATGAGAGAAGGTCACACCCATAAAAACGACCTCACTAAATACCTCCCTTTGCTTGAAAGGGATCTAGTGGTGTATAAAACTATCACAATCTAGGACAAATATTCACGAATTTCCCCCCCCCCCCCCCCCCCCCCTAAACACAGACATGACAAAAACCAACATCCCCAACACCACCAAAAAGCTCTACATACCCTGTCTCCCAACCAGGTGTAATACAGAGGATGTCCCAACTTACCAGCAAAAACACCATCTGCAATACCACCAAGCAGCACATCTGCACCAGAGATGATAGATTGAGTTGCAGCAGCAAGGACATTATCTACGTCCTTGAATGCAATCCCTGCAAAATGCAGTGTGTAGGAAAAACAGGATCTCCTCTGAGAGAGAGAGAGAGAGAGAGAGAGAGAGAGAGAGAGAAAGAGAGAGAGAGAGAGAGAGAGAGAGAGAGAGAGAGAGAGAGAGAGAGAATGAAGAATCATCGCAACAAGTACCATCCAAAGGCCTACACAGAATGATCCTATACCAACACTTTGACCAACATGGAGTGTTTGATGTTACCATTATCCCTGTAGCCCGGACAGACCCCGCCCATATCTTAACAATCGAGGATAAATGCTTTGGAACCCAGATACCAACAGGTACTCCATCTTTATGAGGGAAAACTTGGGGGAGTTGTGATGATGAAGAAGCAATGTGGAGGTATATGCTTATAACTAGCAATAATTTACACTACTTTGCACATTCCTACGGTACTGCCTAAACAGTTAACACAACACCCCCTTAGGTGTACACATTTCTATTGGAGGAGAGGTGACATGTTGGCTTAATCCATGGATGTGTTAATATGTCAGTAGTTGGCATCTGTGGAAGAATGAGTTATTGTTATCCTGGTGAGGTGGGACTGCAAAATACTCAGTGCTCCTGATGTGGCTATTAAAAGTTTGATTGGCACATGATGTGCAGAGTAGTAAGGCTATAGTGGTGTTGAAAGGAGGGGAAAAAGGCTGACTGACTGCGAAGGAAAAATGAAATGGCAACGTATTTATTAAATTATAGTGGCACACGTAGTTATTTACAATATGACAACATGCTAATATAGATTCACTTCATATATGGAGGTAATTAGACATGTTGCTACGGCTGTCCCATTCCATTGAAAATGTGACCAATACGCGCCACAACACTATTTCAGTTAATAGGTGACCTATTGATGCGAAACGAAGATGCATGGTGAGACCAAGTACCAAATTCCAATCATCCGTAATTGAATTCCATCCTTGATTGCATGGGTCGACGCGACGCACGACTCAGCGCATTGCATTGCGCGCACCCTAAATTATTCATCTAAAGTTGTACCGACGCGTAAACACATATTGTCAACTGTGGAAATGAGACTGCAAGCCGCAGTGATTCTAGCAGTGGCCGTATGCTCATGTAAGTCGACTCAAGTGCACGAAAAACCCCGGCCGGTGGAAAAAAAAGCGTCGAATCAATTTTATAGATGATTGTGCACACTTTTGTTAATCATCCATGCGGCGATTTTACCAGTGATTTAAAAATTATCTATGAAATCAAAATTTGATTGTGGCCTTATTCCCCTATATATGCCGCCGGACACCAAGTCCTAGGACTAACCGCCCCACCGGATCGGACAAAGCATCCTATAGTATAAGCGACTGTATTGCTGTAATTGTAAGCCTACGTTCAGCATGCAGGGCCGTGCCATCGATAAGAGAACCGGTCCGACCATAGTAGAAATACATACATGTATGTCTAAGAAAGTCCCTGGGAGGTCGCTAACACCACGTCCTCGCAATCAATTGCTACATTCTGTAGAGATCTTTTATGACGCCTGCATGGGTTTATATTAGTTGTCCTCCATATTGGTGCTCGGTTTACTGTGGAAATGTTGTATGATGGGCTTATGCTCGGTTTACTGTGGAAATGTTGTATGTTGTGTGTGCTCGGTTTACTGTTGAAATGTTGTATCAATTATGCTTGGTTTACTGTGGAAATGTTTTATCGACTTGTATGGGCTTTACTGTGGAAATTTTGTATCAACTTATGCTAGATTTACTGTGGAAATGTTGTAATGCTCGGTTTTAGGTGGTTTTGGTAAGTTACGCCGGTTCCTAGGCCACAAGTAAATGTCAGTTTTCACCATAATCTAAGACGCTCTGAACTACATACATGCACAAGCATAAGTTCATATCTCTCTATAGTAAACGAGCACAATATGGCGGACTGATTAGAGAATAAATGCATGCTATTAAATTACGCACTGCGTGTCAGACACGGCGAAAAATATCCTGGGGTTGATTAGTTTTGGAACAAAATTCACGGTTGACTTTCTCACCCTCAAAGATTGGTTCAGTTGTTATCAACCAGGGATCTTCGCAAAAACCGCAGGCTGCATTATTTTTCCTGTCAGTTACACAACTGCATATTTTTTAACCTTAAAATAGCAAAGGGGGGGGGGGGGGGGGTGCAACACGGAAACCTCTATCGACATGATATGCATGGCATGGTAAATTCATCGTAAACTTATAAGCTTCTTTATTCACGCGCATGGTATATCGATCGTGGCCTATGAGTCGCAGGAAACGAATAACGCCCACAATACATGTATAGAATCAGAGATAATATATAACGGGATTGGAAACGCATCACTTGCACCGTAGAATATACGTTTGACCGTACGTGCCATCCGACCTTGTGTGAATCGCACGTGTTCGTAGTGTGAAACGGAAGTCTAAAAATCGGCGGTTTGTTCGAACTAAGAAGAGGAGGAACTTTTCATTGCTGTGCGAAGGCACGGTATAATAGCACTACGTGCTGTTGGTTTTTTTATTGGTTAGAATTGTTCTGTCGCGCCGTTTTAAGCGTTCTTAATGGCGATAGGCCGTTTTTGTGGGACAGAATCTTAAGAATCCGGTGGTCTTTTCTTCCTGAAAATAGCTATATAACATTCTATGTGATTAAACTTTTTTTTAGTAACGACAGTGCTTGAAACTGACCAAGTAGAATGTCGGGTCTTGTGATATTGTGGGACAGTATCCCTCTCATCGTGCACGTTATATAGATCTCTAAACTGATATCGTCTTGTAGCTCTTGCTTCATATTTTTGCATCCAGGTATTTTTTTGGTATAACTAGTAAATATTTCACAGCATACGCTTCTTCAAAGGTGATGTGTAGGAGAAATTTTTGACTGGTGCCACGTACACCGTAAGAATGAAGAACGCTTGAAGCATTCTTTGATCCTTTCCATTAACCGCGTTACAACAACACATGCAATTTGAGATTCCAGTGGATCCTCTGCCGTTGACTTGCACAGTCTCTGTACCACTAGTGCGAGTCGTATCAGAAGGTGCTGTTCACACTCTTGATAAAGATGTAACTGCCAACGTGGACCACAAGTATATGAAATTACTGAAGAGCTTAGTGAACCATTGCCAAAGCGAAGAGAGCATAGTTTGTAAATTATAAGTCATTGTTATTATTTTACATAGTTCTACTCCTGCACTAGAAATATCTAGCTGCATCCTGTCTTCATCGACATCCTGTGATGTCATTGTCGATCTGGTCCACGCATCCAGGTCCCCATTTTGTGGTCCATCCATGTTCCCATGCATAGTGTGGTCCAGCTACGTCCTCATTGCCCTGTCCCCATTGTCTGGTCATGTGGTCCCATTATCACACTTAGTGCATTTCACTACGGTACATATCTGAGTGGCAGCCAAAGTATTGGGTCATGGTTTTTCAATATACTGGTCATAGGAATTAATTGATCAAATCCAGTGGATCAGAAAATAACAACATAGAAATCCAGCAGTCTGAGGAAGTAATTGTAGACACTTCTACGAGTATTTGTGCATTTAAAAAAAAAATCTTTAATGCAAGACACCTCAGTATTCATATATATATATATAACGCTTGTGGGTTTGATGCACTTATAAGGATTTAAGAGCGTATGACACGCGTTAATTTGTGATAAGTTTGTGATAAGTGGGTTTGTTTCCAATCCCGTTATATATTATCTCTGATAGAATGCGCGTGAATAATTAATGCTTTTAACTTGGCTCTGGGGCGTAATTTAACGCGTACTGTAGGTTCTCATGAGCTGGGCTAAAACCGGTCCGACCATGGCCGGACTGGCCGGACTGTCTGGATGCTACGGCCTGGAGTTGTTCAGTATATAAGGGCGTAGTCGTTTCAAATAATGAATATACTTCTCATCACTCCATCCCTTTTATATGTTGTTGTGTGTAGACCATTTATAAACAAACTAAGCTATGCGGTTGAATTTTAACCGATTACGGCCGAGATACGCATATCTGCGTCAAAAGAATGTGTTTACCGTTACCAATGAATTCTTCTGAAAAATTATACCAATTTGATATTACCCATGTTCACGGCTTCAGATTACGTAGTTGAAACTCCTTCCAGCTACCTAAGATTCCTCTGCTGCCTCGTTTAGCTGTTTTTGGACAACTCTATTTTACCTAAAAAATATTTATTCCGACGTTAATCAGTTAGTGAACAGCTTTGAGCAACGCCCTTTCTGTGAGTTAGATGGTGTGGTGTATACGTTTCCTGCATAAGACTTGCACATTTCGCATATTTACAATGTCTGTCTCAACAACATGGTTTAGATCCTAAACTATGGACCTAAACCAAGCTATGCCCATATATAGGCGAATTCACATGTTAATGAACATGACATGACATAATATTATTGCTTATTGTACGGTAACCCTTAGCGATTTATGTTTATCTCTCGTCCAGGCCCTAAATACGTCACAACAAAAATGGTCTGGGGCCTAGACAGAGAGAGTACTAGTGAGGGCCGTTATAAACGTGAGGATCGAACCTAAAGTTAAATATTTATACAACAAAGTTTAGTATTCTCTGTCTGCCTTTCCGTGGCTATTATACCCCTCGCCAGATAGTACGTGGTCTCATTGAATGTTCTTTAGAACTAGTACAACAAAGGTTAGTACTTTTTAAGACTCCTTCCTGTCCGTGGCTTTTTTCCGCACCACACACACACACACACACACACACACACACACACACACGCACGCACTGTACAGTCCACACACGCTGTTGAGTTCAACACATGCACACACACATACACACACATGCCCACACTGTTCAGTACTGTACACATGCATTTTCAGTCTACACCCCACACACAGTTCAGTTCACACACTCCATTCACAATCTGTTCAGCCCACCCTCACCACACGCATTCTTTAGTCCACACACACACTACGCCACAATCACACTGTTCAGTCCTCACCACACACACACTGTTCATTCGTTACACACACAACCATCCACACACTTTCACTGCACAAATTTACCCATGCACATGCTACACACACCGCACCACACCACACAATTTTTAGTTCACACACACACACACACTGTACACATTAGGAAGGACGTGTGTCATAAGGTCTATAAGTTCGGAACATAGGAAGGACGTGTGTCATTTAGCTCGGAAGATTTTGAAATCGATGCTATTTTATAGTGGTTTTATTGAAAAAAGCACAAGCTGGTTTTGTCATAAAACGACCTGTTCGCACAAACATACGCATGCACTCATACGCACTGATGCAAGCCTGGGCATGTATCCCGATATGCCCATGTCAGCTACATGTATATAATTCATTTCCAACAATATGCATGAAACTGCTTACTTCTTCGCACATTAGATCTTCTCAACTATGCTGCTGCTCAAACAGGTAAGAAAGGCTCCTTTCTAACATTTCACATTCTATACTCACGAGTTCTCCAGTTGCAGGTCTGTGCTGCACATTCTTCCTTAATCCATTGTAAATTTTATGTACATATATAATATTTAACTTTGTGTCCACATACATGTTTATAGGTCAGTTCTAACACTTGCAGTTGAGAGTGATGTAACTATATGCTGATGTATGAATGATTTATAGCTGTATTATTGCATTTGCTGTAATGGAGTAGCGGAAGACCCAAAGTGCAAGTACAATGTGCATTTTAACTTGTTAAGTAAACTTTGAATTGTTTCACTTCAGGAATACTTCCCTGTGGCATTCTTTACAATCGTGACGAGGCTAGCCTGCTCCAGAATGGTTTTATCAAGTGTTATGATCAGCCATACTCTCACATAACAACTTCAGCTGAATTGGTTCCTTGCAGTGGGACCAATGTGGTCTTTGTTGGGGCCAAATCTAACAGTTCTACTACATCAATTGCCCTTGGAGCATTTGGACTGTCATCAAATGTCTACACAGAAACGTCATCTGCGACTAGTGCCTACTTTGATCCAGGAGGTGCATATTGGTACAACTATCCTACCTGGGGTTTTGGATTTTCTGGAGTCTCCAGCGTTGATTTATTCTACTGTGATGCTGGACAGGCAGCTGGTGACTGTGCACACAGACTGTGCTGGAACCTGGATGCGGGAATAGGAGGTGCCAGAGTAGGATGTACTGAAAACCTAAACAATGACGCAGTACGAAGGAAAGTTATGTACAAAGGAAATCAGGTCTACAGCTGCACCTCAGGTAAATTACCCAGCATACTAATTTGGAGTTTTGTAACAACTATGCAATGGAACTTTAAACTACTTTTAAAAGTAGAAATTTAATGTTACACAAGTAAGAATAACAAGAGTGCACAATTTATGCCTCAAAGAAAAGGACCTTGATCATATTCATTTACATCCATTTACATTTTAAAAATGAACACCAACAATACTGAAATTCAACGCATTCAATATTGCTTAAACCAGTATAGTTTTTCCCCCTGTTTCCCACATTTTTATTACACAGTCTGCAACCATGAAGCAGTACGACTGACTGGGGGAACATCTGCTGCAAATGGACGAGTTGAAGTGTGCTACAACAATGCATGGGGAACGGTTTGCGACAACCAGTGGAACAATCTTGATGCTCAGGTTGTATGCAGGCAACTTGGACTTCTAGGTAAGTGACATTCACGTGAAGTCACTGAGGTCGGAACTCCATGTAATGTGATGCTATTGGTCTTGTAACAGGTGGTACTGCTCTGCCTAATGCCTACTATGGGCAAGGAAATGTTTCTATTCTGCTTGACAATGTGAATTGTGCAGGCAGGGAGGGCAGCTTACTGAACTGTAGCAACTCTGGCATTGGGGCGACCAGCTGCACACATGCTAACGACGCCAGTGTTCAGTGTACAGGTATGCACCATTTAACCATTTCCATCAGCTGTAGAGCAATAAGCGTTCATTGACATATCAGATTGACATTTGGTGGTGAATTATTACAGTGTACTAACCTTTGGGATGACAATTTGTGTGTTTAAAAATAACAAGCAGCTAATAAACAAACAACATATACTGTTTTAAGCTAAGCGATGAAATTGATTTAAGTACAGAACCACAAGAAATGAGAATATCGATGGTCACATATTCCAACATGAATATCAAGGAATTAACATCGATAAAAGCTACAACTGATAATGAATTATGCATTGAAAAGCAATTTCTACATCGGAAGTCTCGCTAGAGACTTCCATATAGGTTTTGACCCCGACTATGAATTTAATTAAAATCCCGCGACCCTACCGTAGCTTCGCTCTCGACGATCGGATCGTCTAACCTGTTGCGGCAATCGATCTAAAAGTCAAAACTGAGTAGTTTCGTTTTTGTTTCACGTCGTAGAACCGCGTGGTTGTCGAGAACGAAAAATACTGCTGTCCTCGTTCCCCTTCCAAAAATAATGGGCGGGTCGTCTGCTTCTTGAGAACTCATAACTCGGGACAGGAACACTTTTAAGCAATGAAAATTGCACCAATAGCTTTAGAATTTTCTGGAGGACTCGCTTTGATACACAAAAGCCTAAAAGCCTATATACGGTCTCATCAAGTCTAATTAAGCAAAAGTACCTAGAAATTTTTCACAATACGTCTGGATTGACAGTTAAATGAAAGGGGGGAAACCTGCGATGCAACAGTGATTTGGGTGTTAAAAAAATTAAGGAAACAAGTAAATAAAAACATTCTCTCTGAGAAAGTTGGTGGGATATAGGTTTTGCAGGCAAATAGTATACTGGTGTAAAAAGAAGTTTTATCAGAAGGGAAAAGGTAATAGTCCTATATTTAGCACAGAAACAGCATATGCCTTAGTCGAAGTGTGCTAAATATAGGACTATTACATTTTCCCTTCTGATAAAACTTCTTTTTACACCAGTATACTATTTGCCTGCAAAACCTATATCCCACCAACTTTCTCAGAGAGAATGTTTTTATTTACTTGTGTTCTTAAAAATTCATACTGGGCATATATAAATATACAATATGTTTCTTCCTACTTCAGCAATACCTACTTGTGGTGTCTTGTACAACTATGATGAACCAACCCTTAACCTCAGTGGTTATACAAAATGCTACGATCAGCCATACTCTCATGTTACAACCTCTGCTGAATTGGCTGCATGTAAGGGGTCTACCTGGGTCTTTGTAGGAGCTAAAAACAACAGCAATGCTACTATTATTGTCCTTGGAGCATTTGGATACTCATCCAAAGTGTTCACTACAACATTATCAACTAGGACTGCTTACCTGGACAGTTATGGTGGGGCATACTGGTATGATTATTCCAGTTGGGGATTTGGATTCAGTGCAGTCCCTGGTGTCAATCTCTATTACTGTGATGCTGGACAGGCAGCTGGTGACTGTGCATACAGATTGTGCTGGAACCTGGATGCAGGAAGAGGAGGTGCCCGAGTAGGATGTACTGAAAACCTAAACAGTGATGCAGTACGAAGGAAAGTGATGTACAAAGGAAACCAAGTTCATACATGTGTTCCAGGTAAATTATTATTCTCCGCTTACATGCGTTGCAAGTTAATGTGAATGAATTATTACGGCATTGCTTTATGAACTTTAATTTGCATTTTATAATTCCAGTTTCGACACAATACCTATGAAATGTTAACTTAGCAATATTAGACATGGTGACTTCATACAGTTATTGAGCAATCCAATATAGATTCATGGGGAGGGAACCAGGTTCTGGTTCAAATGACAAAAGATGAAATAGTCTTTGTGTAACATTAATTATTGTACTTCTAACCTTTGTGTTCTTCCATTAAATGTGGCCTCACCTACAGATGTGAATGAGTGTTTGACTAACAATTCAAATTGCTCTCAAATCTGCACTAACACACCTGGAAGTTTCTATTGCTCATGTATGCAGGGTTATTTGTTACATGCAGATGGGAAGACATGTACAAGTGAGCAATTTCAGACAATGAATGAAATTAAAAATGCTATGAAATGTGTACTTTTTTCAAGATATGAGTGAGTGTGCAGCTGGAAATGGAAATTGTATGCAGATTTGCACTGTGTGACATATCATTGAGTTGATCTTCTAAATAGTTGATATTACTCGCGTGATGTAATAATGCCGAGATTATTAAATATCAGTTTTTGGGTATTGTGTGCGTGGTCGGCCTTGAGTAGACAGAATGCCTGATTGGCTCGTCGACTAGATCACCATAGATCTTTTACATTGGTCCTTCGAGCCGGGAATCGACTAGACACGAGTCAAAATGGCAGAAAACGAGAACTTAACCAGAAAGCGAAGAATTCGCGGCGGACACAATTACTAGCATGCAGTGCAAAGTGCCACAGAGAGCTGTTAACCCATAAAAAGCACCTTTACAATGCTGGATCGGATACACAAGAAATGAACAAGAAAAATGGGTGCTATATTATGTGATCATTCTGTTGGCGCTGCATGTCAATCTCTCTTTTTTTAATTAACATAAACACTTGTTAGAGAATAAACTGAATAATTCGATACCAAACGGGTGTGGTGAGTCCGAAAATTCAAATCAGTGAAAAAGAAAAATTGGGAGGGCCACATCCGAGCTAAAAACAATGTTGCGGGCTTCATGCACAATTTTTCTCGATGAGATTTCATGTCTGTGCAGGTTAGGGCAGTGAATAAGTCTATTAGGTCGAAATCATTATAATTACATAACGCAATAATTGCAGGGGGAGGGTTAACTGCATAAGTGCCTTCCGCACGACTGTACAAAGGGAATGAACCACTTTAGATTGCTTTGCGACTACATAAAATTACACCTGTACAGGTATACATGTATATCTAGTTTGTGGCAACCAAGTAAGCGTTGCTATGTACATTTGTGTACTATGCGTTGCTATTTATAGATCATACCCAGAGAGAGTTACTGGCTCTTCCTGCTCACTTAGGAGGCCTGTGCATACTCAACCCTTCTCAGATCACTGCCTTTCAATATTCTGCCTCCATGAAAGTCACACAGCTTCTGTAGAACCAAGAGGGAAAATATAATATGAGATACGTACTTCAAGGCCAACTCTCTGCCGAAGCTGAAGTCCATAAATTGAACCAACAATAACATTCAAATGCAGCATCCACTCTAAAGGAAACTCTTCCACCCTCTCTTGCACATGCCATTGACCTCTCTCAAGAAAAAGGAGCTTCCCACCTAGCTCTTAGTTCTACCGCTTGAAGAATAAGGCTTTGCCCTCCATAAGGGAGCCTTTCGCGATGCATTGGCTTTACGTTATGGCTGGATCCCTGCCAATGTTCCACTAAATTGTGCTTGTGGCAATCATTTCACTGTTGAGCATGTGCTGTCATGCCCAAAGGGTGGATATCCAATCAGACACAATGAAATCAGAGACTTTTAACAGCAACTTTGTTATCAGAAGTGTGCGCCTATGCAATTAAATTTTTATTCGCGGCCTTTTACCCCTGTGCCGCGGGACACTTAGTCCCCCGGAGAAAGCATCCTATGATACTAGATCCCCCCTTATGATTATGGGTCCTCCTCGGACAATGTATCCTAGGATAATAATACAAGCCCCCCCCCACCCCCCGCCATAATATGTTTTTTTCCACTAGAATGCTGTGTATCGATACAATATGCCTCCGGTCCGGTACATTTTAGTGACCTCGCAACACAATTAGGCTCTATACAATTATGCTATACTAGCGTGTCCCCGTGAAAAATCACGGGCTGATTATACGTCTCGCTGTTATTCGTCTCGCTATTCATTTGCCATATGAACAGTTGGTCTACCTCCTAGCTCCTCTTTTTTTTTACCGGCTGTTTTACCGCATATATAATCTATCACCTGTTCTAACATACGGTTACTACGCAACCTCTATAACATGCCCGCGCAAATTTCAGATAGTAACTACATGTTCTCGGCCTGTACGATGAGACTTGAGAGTGAACCACAATAGCGTTGCTTTTATTCTTTCGGCACTTATGCAGTTCCCCCTCCCCCCACTTTGAATTCAAGAAATATTGAAAATTTTTAGATATTAAATGTGAAGTGGAAACCAGCTGTCATTCCGCCTTTTGTGTGGGAGGTGGTCGTTTCTATTGGTAGCTAGGTACGCGTACATACCTAGCAACCAATAGGCGCTAGGCCGAGTATATAAATGAGTTACGCGGACGTACGTACGTACGTACGTACGTACGTACGGACGTACGTACGTACGATGGAAATTATAGTATTAGATGAGTCGCTGTGTAATCATCTATCTACTCGCGATAATTAACTCATTGATTATTGTTGTTCTTGTAACACATGCGCGCGAAGTAAATTATGTGCAGTGGTCCTTTAGTGCATGGTTCTGTGCGTGTGCACAGTTAATTCTTGTGTATTTTTATAAACCAAGTGTTAAATAATATAAGTCTGATAATTTAGTCTGCAAAATAATATACCGTATTGCCAGAAAAAAGTAACCGGTAAGTTGTAAAGAGAACCATGCAGAAGAAACGGTTATTAAAGACACATGCATGCAATATTAGTTTGCCATTCATGCAGTAATAAAAAATAAAAATAAAAAAGCAATCGCGTGTACTGTTCTTAGTATCATGGACTGGAAACCACAATAAATTCGTGTCGCCATCCTCGTTGCTCATGAATTATTAATGAACTGCATCAAGGGCTGTACTAAGTGGATTAAAAGACTGGGACTTGATTGGGGTAGTATGTTGTTTTGTTTTGCTTTGTTTAAACCGCCGTCGCTTTCCTTTCTTCATTTTTGGCATCGCGAATTCAAACTGAGCAATATACTGAGCTAATGAACCTAGAATTGATAATCATCATTTCCAGGTAATGTATAGAAATAAATACAGGTTCAATCATCATGTAAATATAATCTGAGTTAGAGAAACCATCCTGGTATACTGTGAAACATTAAATAAGGCCATAACTATTACCATATTTGCAGAGGCCTGACAACAGAACATGCGCATCGTTCGATCGATTAAAATCGTTTGCCCTTACTTTAAGAAACATCCTTTCCAATACAAACTAACATGCAAGTCGTATCATACCATTAAGCGCTGGAAACACCCTTCAAAACAAATGTCTGCTCATCGGTGTGTCCAGGAGCCTAACCAAAGTAGCGTAGCAAGGCAAACATGCACGTAGAAGCTAAGGCCCGTACATTAACGTAATCTTTAAGACTTATAACGGGTTTACCTCAACAAAAGAACAGCTTTCTGTAACTGTATGTCACTCCAAAGCTAAGACAACTTCACAAAAGTCTTTGTTGTCCGAAAAGGTTGGGAACGAGGCGCAACGAGGATTGCGACAATTTCGTTAGGGGGCTTGTCCAAACTATGTTCGGAAAAATTAGCGTCATTGTGACGTTAACATATTAACCCCCCCCCCCCCTCCCCCCTCTAAGCGTCATAGCGTTTTTGTTAGATTAGTAGCATGAAACATTACTCAATGTGCAGTGTAGTCTGAATAGACGTAACTGCTGCCACTGGAGTCAACGCTGCAGCTAACTAGATGTTCCGTATTATAAAACAATACTTGTGGACAATAAAATTTTTCTTAACGTCACAGCCTTCCCCCCCCCCCCCCCCCCCCCCCCAACGTCACAGTGACGCTATAGCGCTCATTTTTCCAAACATAGTTTGGACAAGCCCCCTTACGCGGTGGTTTCCAGTCCATGTAATAATCAAGTGTCCTTGGTATGGGTCTTATCGGCATGCAGAGCTCGACAATGCTTTGATCTTGCTCCAGACAATCATTTTCTGGCTCCGAATAGTTGGATGTAGTTGGAACCTAAAAGTGACACAAGGGGGACCGAAGCAACTGAGCACTCATTTTCGGTCCGGCCGAACCATTTCAGGCTGCGCGTTTTGATCCGGCCGGACCAAAATCAGACGCGGACCGAAATATTCGAGACAGGCACGAGCATAACAAAGCTAGGAGAATGCAAGCGTAAAACACCACTAATGGCGTATCATTAAAAATAGTAAAAAAACAAAAGATTGGTCTGCGCCAGATTGGTGGAGCCGCCGCGCGCGCATGCATGCGTATTTACTATATTAGTAGTACTGCATCGCAAACTACCATCGCGATATTGAATACATTAAATATTGGACAACGAAGTTGGGGGGGGGGGGCAGCTGCCCCCCTTGCTCCGCGGGCCCTGGCATGTAACTTTTTTTCCCCCCTCGATTAAATTTATTATCAGACAGTATTTGGAACCTACTTCCGCAGGTTCCGATTGTCTTTGCCCATGGCTTTGTATATGTTCCTCTGGCAGGTGCATTTTGATGGGTATTGAAGAGTCAGCACATGAAGGAGTTCCTGAACTGCTCCCTGAACATGAGCATGAGTGATCAGCACGAATGTAAGTGTCTAAGAAAGAAATATGGTGTATAAAGCAAGTTGGAACTGTGACCAGTGGAAGGTTGTTGGAAACCAGTTTACTGAACACACTGGATGTTGTCTCTACATCAGTACATGAAGGTGGTTGATCTTCACACTTGTGAGTGCTCACCCACTCGTACATCCCTCATACAGGCATGGCACTGCACCACAATACCCATCAACAATACCCTACAGTGGCATGTATTATCGGTGTTGCTGGCTTGAGCCAGAGGACTGCCCATGACGCAGCAAGGACACTTTATTACTCGGATACTTAATTTGTATACCATACATTCTGTGCAGACAGATGACCGGCAACACAGCATGCGCTCCAGGGGTTGCATGATGCATGTATATGTATATGTAAGATGGAAATGCACCAGGAACGCATGCAGGATTCCCCGAAGGTACATGTGTGGACGGAACATGTGTGGAGGGGACATGTGTGGAGGGGGACATGAATGGAGGGGACATGTGTGGAGGGGACATGTGTGGAGGGGACATGTGTGGAGGGGACATGTGTAGGGGGACATGTGTGGAGGGGACATGTGTGGAGGGGACATATATGGAGGGGACATGTGTGGCGGGGACATGTATGGAGGGACCATGTGTGGAGGGGACATGTGTGGAGGGGACATGTAGAGGCAACTTACGGTGACTTGAAATAAGAGGGTTTTTAAATCTTGATTTGAATAAAATTAATATTAAATTTAGTTGTGAGGAAATAATGATGTTGAAAAGATGAACACAACTGATTATTTGATCTGATTGTACAGAATGTACACATACAGGAGGCAAGTAATGGCATGTGTACTTACAAACTGCCTACAAAAGGGTTAAGGACCATGGTACCTCACCTTGATGAAGACAGGACCATGGTACCTCACCTTGATGAAGACAGGACCATGGTACCCACCTTGATCAAGACAGGACCATGGTACCCCACCTTGATGAAGACAGGACCATGGTACCCACCTTGGATTTTGAAGGATTCTTTACTGCCTTCAACAGCTTCCACCCAACAATCAAATTTGAGCGCACAATATCAGAAACAGAAATCAAATACCTTGATATGACCCTATCTTGATAGGGCCAGAGTTTAATCAAAGTAGACACCTCTCCACCCAAGACACACTTTAAGCCAACAAACAGCTTTCTGTATGTCTACTATTGTAGTCACCACCCCCTCAAGACCAAGCTAGCTATCATTAAGGGTGAAACCTTGAGGTACAAAAAACAGTGCTCCGAGCAGAAAGACTTTAATAAGTTAAAACAACAGGTTATTAACCATTTCTTGGACAGAGGTTATACATTAAGACCATTCATGCAGTCATCAATATACCTGTTATCCACAGATCCCTAACCAAAAAGTATTACGATGAGAGTAGGCCACACCCATAAAAAACACCTCACTAAATACCTCCCCATGCTTGAAAGGGATCTAGTGGTGTATAAAACTATCGCAATCTACCAGCAAAAACACCGGCACATCTGCACCAGAGATGATAGATTGAGTTGCAGCAGCAAGGACATTATCTATGTCCTTGAAGCAATCCCTGCAAAATGCAGTATGTAGGGAAAACAGGATCTCAGAGAGAGAGAGAGAGAGAGAGAGAGAGAGAGAGAGAGAGAGAGAGAGAGAGAGAGAGAGAGAGAGAGAGAGAGAGAGAGAGAGAGAGAGAGAGAGAGAGAGAGAGAGAGAGAGAGAGAGAGAGAGAGAGAGAGAGAGAGAGAGAGAGAGAGAGAGAGAGAGAGAGAGAGAGAGAGAGAGAGAGAGAGAGAGAGAGAAAGAGAGAGAGAGAGAGAGAGAGAGAGAGAGAGAGGAGAGAGAGAGAGAGAGAGAGAGAGAGAGAGAGAGAGAGAGAGAGAGAGAGGGAGAGAGAGAGAGAGAGAGAGAGAGAGAGAGAGGGGGAGAGAGAGAGAGAGAGAGAGAGAGAGAGAGAGAGAGAGAGAGAGAGAGAGAGAGAGAGAGAGAGAGAGAGAGAGAGAGAGAGAGAGAATGATGAATTATCGCAACAAGCACGCATCCAAAAGCCTACATACCAACACTTTGATCAACATGGAGTGTTTGATGTTACCATTATCCCCGTAGCCCGGGCAGACCCCGCCCATATCTTAACAATTGAGGATAAATGCTTTGGAACCCAGATACCAACAGGTACTCCATCTTTATGAGGGAGGACTTGGGGGAGTTGTGGTGATGAAGTAGCAGTGTGGAGGTCTATTGTTATGATTAGCAATAATTTACACCACTTTGCACATTCCTATGGTACTGCCTAAACAGTTAACACAACATCCCCTTAGGTGTACACATTTCTATTGGAGAAGAGAAGAGGTGACATGTTGGCTTAATCCATGGATGTGTCAATATGTCAGTAGTTGGCATCTGTGGAAGAATAAGGAGTTATTGTTATCCTGGTGAGGTGGGACTGCAAAATACTCAGTGATCCTGATGTGTCTATTAAAAGTTTGATTGGCACATGATGTGCAGTATAGCAAGGCTATAATGGTGTTGAAAGGAGGGGGAAAAGGCTGACTGACTGCGAAGGAAAAATGAAATGGCAACGTAGTTATTAAATTATATTGGCACACGTAGTTATTTACAATATGACAACATGCTAATATAGGTTCACTTCATATATGGAAGTAATTAGACATGTTGCTACGGCTGTCCCATTCCATTGAAAATGTGACCAATACGCGCCACAACACTATTTCAGTTAATAGGTGACCTATTGATGCGAAACGAAGATGCATGGTGAGACCAAGTACCAAATTCCAATCATCCGTAATTGAATTCCATCCTTGATTGCATGGGTCGACGCGACGCACGACTCAGCGCATTGCATTGCGCGCACCCTAAATTATTCATCTAAAGTTGTACCGACGCGTAAACACATATTGTCAACTGTGGAAATGAGACTGCAAGCCGCAGTGATTCTAGCAGTGGCCGTATGCTCATGTAAGTCGACTCAAGTGCACGAAAAACCCCGGCCGGTGGAAAAAAAAGCGTCGAATCAATTTTATAGATGATTGTGCACACTTTTGTTAATCATCCATGCGGCGATTTTACCAGTGATTTAAAAATTATCTATGAAATCAAAATTTGATTGTGGCCTTATTCCCCTATATATACCGCCGGACACCAAGTCCTAGGACTAACCGCCCCACCGGATCGGACAAAGCACCCTATAGTATAAGCGACTGTATTGCTGTAATTGTAAGCCTACGTTCAGCATGCAGGGCCGTGCCATCGATAGGAGAACCGGTCCGACCATAGTAGAAATACATACATGTATGTCTAAGAAAGTCCCTGGGAGGTCGCTTACACCACGTCCTCGCAATCAATTGCTACATTCTGTAGAGATCTTTTATGACGCCTGCATGGGTTTATATTAGTTGTCCTCCATATTGGTGCTCGGTTTACTGTGGAAATGTTGTATGATGGGCTTATGCTCGGTTTACTGTGAAAATGTTGTATGTTGTGTGTGCTCGGTTTACTGTTGAAATGTTGTATCAATTATGCTTGGTTTACTGCATGTGGAAATGTTTTATCGACTTGTATATGGGCTTTACTGTGGAAATTTTGTATCAACTTATGCTAGATTTACTGTGGAAATGTTATAATGCTCCGTTTTAGGTGGTTTTGGTAAGTTACGCCGGTTCCTAGGCCACAAGTAAATGTCAGTTTTCACCATAATCTATGACGCTCTGAACTACATACATGCACAAGCATAAGTTCATATCTCTCTATAGTAAACGAGCACAATATGGCGGACTGATTAGAGAACAAATGCATGCTATTAAATTACGCACTGCGTGTCAGACACGGCGAAAAATATCCTGGGGTTGATTAGTTTTGGAACAAAATTCACGGTTGACTTTCTCACCCTCAAAGATTGGTTCAGTTGTTATCAACCAGGGATCTTCGCAAAAACCGCAGGTTGCATTATTTTTCCTGTCAGTTACCTGTCAGTTACACAACTGCATATTATTTAACCTTAAAATAGCAAAGGGGGGGGGGGGGGGGGTGTGTGGGTGGGGGGGGGGGGGTGCAACACGGAAACCTCTATCGACATGATATGCATGGCATGGTAAATTCATCGTAAACTTATAAGCTTCTTTATTCACGCGCATGGTATATCGATCGTGGCCTATGAGTCGCAGGAAACGAATAACGCCCACAATACATGTATAGAATCAGAGATAATATATAACGGGATTGGAAACGCATCACTTGCACCGTAGAATATACGCTTGACCGTACGTGCCATCCGACCTTGTGTGAATCGCACGTGTTCGTAGTGTGAAACGGAAGTCTAAAAATCGGCGGTTTGTTCGAACTAAGAAGAGGAGGAACTTTTCATTGCTGTGCGAAGGCAGGGTATAATAGCACTACGTGCTGTTGGATTTTTTATTGGTTAGAATTGTTCTGTCGCGCCGTTTTAAGCGTTCTTAATGGCGATAGGCCGTTTTTGTGGGACAGAATCTTAAGAATCCGGTGGTCTTTTCTTCCTGAAAATAGCTATATAACATTCTATGTGATTAAACTTTTTTTTAGTAACGACAGTGCTTGGAACTGACCAAGTAGAATGTTGGGTCTTGTGATATTGTGGGACAGTATCCCTCTCATCGTGCACGTTATATAGATCTCTAAACTGATATCGTCTTGTAGCTCTTGCTTCATATTTTTGCATCCAGGTATTTTTTTGGTATAACTAGTAAATATTTCACAGCATACGCTTCGAAAAAGGTGATGTGTAGGAGAAATTTTTGACTGGTGCCACGTACACCGTAAGAATGAAGAACGCTTGAAGCATTCTTTGATCCTTTCCATTAACCGCGTTACAACACATGCAATTTGAGATTCCAGTGGATCCTCTGCCGTTGACTTGCACAGTCTCTGTACCACTAGTGCGAGTCGTATCAGAAGGTGCTGTTCACACTCTTGATAAAGATGTAACTGCCAACGTGGACCACAAGTATATGAAATTACTGAAGAGCTTAGTGAACCATTGCCAAAGCGAAGAGAGCATAGTTTGTAAATTATAAGTCATTGTTATTATTTTACATAGTTCTACTCCTGCACTAGAAATATCTAGCTGCATCCTGTCTTCATCGACATCCTGTGATGTCATTGTCGATCTGGTCCACGCATCCAGGTCCCCATTTTGTGGTCCATCCATGTTCCCATGCATAGTGTGGTCCAGCTACGTCCTCATTGCCCTGTCCCCATTGTCTGGTCATGTGGTCCCATTATCACACTTAGTGCATTTCACTACGGTACATATCTGAGTGGCAGCCAAAGTATTGGGTCATGGTTTTTCAATATACTGGTCATAGGAATTAATTGATCAAATCCAGTGGATCAGAAAATAACAACATAGAAATCCAGCAGTCTGAGGAAGTAATTGTAGACACTTCTACGAGTATTTGTGCATTTAAAAAAAAAATCTTTAATGCAAGACACCTCAGTATTCATATATATATATATAACGCTTGTGGGTTTGATGCACTTATAAGGATTTAAGAGCGTATGACACGCGTTAATTTGTGATAAGTTTGTGATAAGTGGGTTTGTTTCCAATCCCGTTATATATTATCTCTGATAGAATGCGCGTGAATAATTAATGCTTTTAACTTGGCTCTGGACGTACTTTAACGCGTACTGTAGGTTCTCATGAGCTGGGCTAAAACTGGTCCGGCCATGGCCGGACTGGCCGGACTGTCTGGATGCTACGGCCTGGAGTTGTTCAGTATATAAGGGCGTAGTCGTTTCAAATAATAAATATACTTCTCATCACTCCATCCCTTTTATATGTTGTTGTGTGTAGACCATTTATAAACAAACTAAGCTATGCGGTTGAATTTTAACCGATTACGGCCGAGATACGCATATCTGCGTCAAAAGAATGTGTTTACCGTTACCAATGAATTCTTCTGAAAAATTATACCAATTTGATATTACCCATGTTCACGGCTTCAGATTACGTAGTTGAAACTCCTTCCAGCTACCTAAGATTCCTCTGCTGCCTCGTTTAGCTGTTTTTGGACAACTCTATTTTACCTAAAAAATATTTATTCCGACGGTAATCAGTTAGAGAACAGCTTTGAGCAACGCCCTTTCTGTGAGTTAGATGGTGTGGTGTATACCTTACCTGAATAAGACTTGCACATTTCGCATATGGTTTAGATCCTAAACTATGGACCTAAACCAAGCTATGCCCATATATAGGCGAGTTCACATGTTAATGAACATGACATGACATAATATTATTGCTTATTGTACGGTAACCCTTAGCGATTTATGTTTATCTCTCCTAAATACGTCACAACAAAAATGGTCTGGGGCCTAGACAGAGAGAGTACTAGTGAGGGCCGTTATAAACCTGAGGATCGAACCTAAAGTTAAACATTTATACAACAAAGTTTAGTAGATTTTAAAGATTCAATTCTCTGTCTGCCTTTCCGTGGCTATTACACCCCTCGCCAGATAGTACGTGGTCTCATTGAATGTTCTTTACAACAAAGGTTAGTACTTTTTAAGACTCCTTCCTGTCCGTGGCTTTTTTCCGCACCACACACACACACACACACACACACACACACACACTCACACACGCACGCACTTTACAGTCCACACACGCTGTTGAGTTCACACACACACACACACATACACACACATGCCCACACTGTTCAGTACTGTACACATGCATTTTCAGTTTACACCCCACACACAGTTCAGTTCACACACTCCGTTCACAATCTGTTCAGCCCACCCTCACCACACGCACTCTTTAGTCCACACACACACTACGCCACAATCACACTGTTCAGTCCTCACCACACACACTGTTCATTCATCACACACACACAACCATCCACACACTTTCACTGCAAAAATTTACCCATGCACATGCTACACACACCGCACCACACCACACAATTTTTAGTTCACACACACACTGTACACATGTTCAGTCCTCACCACACACACACACACACACACTGTTCAGTCCTCATCGCATGCAAAAACATTGTTCAGTCTACACACCACACATGACACTGCGCAGTTCACACCACACACACTTTTTTAGTCCACACACACACACACACACACACACACACACACACACTGTTCAATTCACACACATGCACAATGTTTAGTCCAAGAAACACACTGTTCAGTTCACATACCCATTGTTCGGGTGTGGTGTGTAGGTGTGTCCCTGGTGTGTATATAGGTGTGTCCCTGGTGTGTAGGTGTGTCCCTGGTATGTAGGTGTTTTCCTTGTGTTTAGGTGTGTCCCTGGTGTGTAGATGTGTCCATGGTGTGTAGTTGTGTTGCTTGCGTAGAGGTGTGTCCCTGGTGTATATGTGTGACCCTGTGTGTAGGTGTGTCCCTGTGTTGGTGTGTAGGTGTGCTCTCGACGTTCATAATAACTCTTTGAATGCAAGTGCATTTTTATATGTCCTCTTCCATGTCAGTTCAAATCCAGGCAAGTGACAAACCCAAGTAATTACTCAACTGTGAGGGCCTAGATGCATATGGGAATAAATCGCTAAGGTTACAATACAAATGAAATGTATATCGTGTTCATTAAGATGTGAACGCGCCCATATATAAGCATTGCTTGAGGTCCTAGACCATGCATGCATAGTACTTAGTTTAGGACCTAAATCTACTCATGTTCAGCGCACTGCTAAAATTTCATAAGCCGGACTTAGAAATTACCCAATGTTGTTGAGACAGTGTTAATTCAGTATTAATATTTGTATGACCTTTAAACCAGCCACATTTTGAACCGATATGGTTTGGCGACATATCAACCAAATTATTTACTACATTAACATGGGTGCCCCCAGGGGGGGGCAGTACAGATAATTTCCAATAAGTGACCCCAATATGCTGACTTTAGGTGGATACATTCATTTATCCTGCAGTTAGCATGCATTAAAAACTAATATAACAATGGTCAATCAGTGCTAAGAGCTCTGCACCTGATTGTGGAATGCGGCCCTCCACTGGGTCTTCACATCAACCTGGCCAAATGTGAACACTTCAGCAGCAAAGTCATTCCCTGTTAAACATACGCATAAAGTTACTAAGCTACAACGTTACTACTCTTAAGATACACTCTGACAAAGACTGACTTGCCAGGATCACACAAGCACTGGCATTATCTTCCAGGATGAGCACAAGAATTAAAATCTGCTATGGAGATCAGATGTGACCTATGACTTGGAACATTGGGTTTAAGGTATTGAGCAAGCTGAGAGAGGTTGCACTGTGCTTCAGGTCCTCAGCAGGCATAGGACTCTTCTGCCAAAGGCGTGCACACACACATACACACACAACACACACATACACACACACACAAGCTCAGAGCATCTTGTATTATTTCCCACCTGTCAGTCATGTCATATAATCAATGATTTAGACATACAATACAAAACAATATCTCAAACAGAGTTGAATAGTTGAATGAAATTTTCATTCAATCTTCTAACTGTTGTTTGGAGCCTGATTTTTGCCACAGAATAGGCTGTATACATGGACTCCCAACCACCATCTCAAATGTGAGAGATAAGCCAACTTGTTTGTTAGAGGTATAGGCAGCACTGGAATGTTTTAAAACACTTCTGAGACCTAAACCTCCATTTTAAAGTCCCAATTGGCATTGATACTAAGGGTGGATACTAATTCAACTAGAAATTTTAAAACCTTGATCCAAAACTACCCGCAGTTTTCTTTGATACATTCTGAAGGAATTGTTTCAGATGAAGCAGTAGAACAAGATGTATAAGATCTCAGCGTGGAATATATAAGCCATACGTGGGTCATCAAGCTGTTATAGCATTTAGTTAAGTTTGAAGGAACCCACAGTTGAACAAGCTGTGAGGGGAAAGCTCCTTTACAGGAAGGCCAAACCGTCTCAGCCTTTTTCAGAATATGTGCAGGTCAAGGGCAGATGAACTGATGGTTGCAATGAAGGAGGGAAGGAGAGGAATAGCACCATAGTTGTCTAACATGGAGGCATTGGTCTGAAAAAACTTTATTCCACAATAGATATACACGCGGAGGCATTGGTCTAAAAAAAGTTTGGCACGACACAGAATTGAAAGTATTTTGTAAACGTAATTCTATAATTTTCCCAAATCAAACATTACTGGTTGGGAGGAGATAGTTGCTCCTGAACATACAGATCTACATGTAGCAGCATGATTCCTTAATGTGTTACCAGCAGCTTTGGACCGAATGTCAGTGTTATTCTGTTTACTAAAACTGTCAGCTTTGGGCCCAGCCATTAAGGCATAACATCATGCAGAACATTTCCACTCACTAATAACTTGATGATATCTGTAAGGGATTCAATACCATAATTTTCACCGAAAAGTATTGCATCCAGAATCAATAAAGCAGTATTATTATAATTATTTTTCTATTTACAGGCTGTGTAAATGCTCAGACACAGACAGGTAAGACAATTTACGCATTACCTGTATAATTATATACTGGTAGCTTTGTATTTAGAACTTCGTATTGGAATTTAGAGTTTGGACTAAAATTTGTGTTGAAATAAAAGAACATCAAAATATTTTAGCACATGCAAGCCCACGTTCTTACTACTTTTGTCCTTCATGCAGGTATACTTCCCTGTGGTATTCTTTATAATCGTGACGAGGCTAGCCTACTCCAGAATGGCTTTATCAAGTGCTATGATCAGCCATACTCTCACATAACAACTTCAGCTGAATTAGTTCCTTGTAATGGGACAAATGTAGTCTTTGTTGGGGCCAAATCCAACAGTTCTGATACAAAAATTGCCCTTGGAGCATTTGGACTGTCATCAAATGTCTACACAGTGACCAAATCCACCACTACTGCCTACATTGATCCAGGAGGTGCATATTGGTACAACTATCCTAACTGGGGTTTTGGATTTTCTGGTGTCTCCAGTGTCAACATACTCTACTGTGATGCTGGACAGGCAGCTGGTAATTGTGCATACAGATTGTGCTGGAACCTGGATGAGGGACTAGGAGGTGCCCGAGTAGGATGTACTGAAGGCCTAAACAATGATGCAGTACGAAGGAAAGTGATGTACAAGGGAAATCAGGTCTACAGCTGCACCTCAGGTAAATTATTACTCACCTGCATATTTCAGTAAGATGCGATGTACTGAACTCACTGCCAAAGCAAAATATTTATTATGCCAACACTGCATTTATTAAATGTACCTTCATTCTAAGTTTGCAATGATGGATCAATACGGCTGGCAGGGGGTACATCTGCTTTGAATGGACGAGTTGAAGTGTGTTACAACAACACATGGGGAACAGTCTGTGATAATCAGTGGGGCAATGTTGATGCCCAGGTTGTGTGCCGGCAACTTGGACTTTTAGGTATGTGATATTGTATTGAGATCTACCCTTTGTCATCATAACCCCAATGGTCTTGGTACAGGTGGTACTGCTCTGCCTAATGCCTACTATGGACAAGGAAATGTTTCTATTCTGCTTGACAATGTGAACTGTGCAGGCAGGGAGGGCAGCTTACTGAACTGTAGCAACTCCGGCATTGGGGTGACCAGCTGCACACATGCCAGTGACGCCAGCGTTCAGTGTACAGGTAAAGGATGCTTTCCTAAACATGTGCACAAATGTATTCGGTACAGAATAGTGAAATGAAGACATTTTGTAATCTTTTGATTTCTTCAGGAGTTCCAATATGTGGTGCCATCTACAGCTATGACGAGCCAACACTTGCACTGAGTGGTTATACAAAATGCTATGATCAGCCATACTCGCACATTACAACCTCGGCCGAATTGGCTGCGTGTAAGGGATCTAACTGGGTCTTTGTAGGAGCTAAAAACAACAGCAATGCTACCAATATTGTCCTTGGAGCATTTGGATACTCATCCAAAGTGTTCACTACAACATCATCCACCACTACTGCTTACCTGGACAAATATGGAGGGGTATACTGGTACAACTATCCTAACTGGGGCTTTGGATTCACTGCAGTCCCCAGTGTCAACATTAACTTCTGTGATGCCGGACAGGCAGTGGGTAACTGTGCATACAGATTGTGCTGGAACCTGGATGAGGGAATAGGAGGTGCCCGAGTAGGATGTACTGAAAACCTAAACAATGATGCAGTACGAAGGAAAGTGATGTACAAGGGAAACCAAGTTTACACATGTGTTCCAGGTAAATTCCTAAATGCCATAGGCAGACCACGATATGTTCAGTTCCATTTTTTTTATCGATGTGGATAAATAATGCCCTAGTTACACTGCTTATTAAGTATTCAGTTCTATTTTGGGGGGGTAATCAAGAAATCCTACAAGTGGCTGGTATCAAAGGATTTTTTACAGGTTTCCATTGTTACAAACCCCCTTTATGTATGCCCCTGACTAGTACTTTTATGTGTTTCATTGTGTTCCTTTTATGTGGAATTAGTTAAAATAAAGTTATATTGATATTAGTTGCTAACTGTATTTCTTGAGGTGAGGTTATATGGTAAAATATGATTCATTAGAAAGTTAGTTTTAATAGCAATTCCATGTCGAAATACACCTTAGGTGTAAATTTGAATACACCGATTCTGCCTGCACACGCCTATAAGCGTACAGCTGCTGTGTTCATGTTCATATTCATAACACGCACAATCTGCAGTTTTGTTGGAGAACTTTTATTTAACTCTACATTAACATTGAAATATTTATTTCCCAGATACAAATGAATGCCAAACAAGTAATGCAAACTGCTCTCAAATCTGTACCAACACCCTTGGAAGCTATTACTGCTCCTGTATGAATGGATATGTACTGAATGCAGACAGCAAGACGTGTACAGGTATTTGAATTCCAATCTCTCAACCAGGTAAACTGTGAAATACCATTTCTTTGACACAGATATCAATGAGTGCGCAACTTATAATGGAAATTGCAGCCATATGTGTATAAACACAAATGGAAGTTATTTGTGTTCTTGTCCAAGTGGCTACGCTCTAATTGCAGATAGCCTAACATGCGCTGGTGAGAATATATAAGGTTGCATGGCAACGCTTGCAAAAAATTTTCCTCCAGACATTAATGAGTGCCTAACCAACAATGGAGGCTGTGCACAAAACTGTGCCAACACCAATGGAAGCTTCATATGCTCATGCAATATAGGTTATGCATTGAATGCTGACAACAGAACGTGTGCTGGTAAAATGAGTAGTCACCTATTTACCTAACTAATACAATTTACCTGCGTTATTAGATTTGACTCCCTGTGCAATCAACAATGGAAACTGTTCACAAATATGTATTGGCACACTTGGAAGTTCATCATGTGCTTGCTTTGTTGGTTATTCTCTAAATGATGACAATGCAACATGTAATGGTATGTTTCTCATTTTAGAAGTATGTCACATCATTTGTCCATGTAATCATGTGCACTTCAGATATCAATGAATGTGCTAACAGCAATGGCAATTGCTCCCAAATGTGTACCAATACAATAGGAAGTTATTTTTGCTCTTGTGCAAATGGTTATGTGCTGAATACCAACAGACTTACATGCACTGGTAAGTAATTTTACCAATGAGTTTTAAAACTGAATTCTTTAAATTTCAGATGTGAATGAGTGTTTAAGGAATAATGGAAACTGCTCTCAATATTGCACAAACATGAATGGAAGTTATGCTTGCTCATGCATGAAAGGTTATCAGCTTGGTGCTGATAATAGAACATGCTTAGGTATGTAACCTTATTAAATGATACCATTAATAAATGAGCTCTTTTTCAAATTATAGACATTAATGAGTGTTTGACCCTTAATGGAGGGTGTACACATGGCTGTAACAACACAAACGGAAGCTACAGTTGTTTTTGCCAAGCATCATACGTCCTGAATTTTGATAACAGGACATGCAGTTGTAAGTAAATTAGAATTTAAAATGCTAATTAATTTTTACTTGTTAGTCATATGTGTAGCAATCACTTGGTTAAAAAAAAAAAAAAAAAAACACACACATCCGGCTGGAACTTTTTTAGTGAACTAGAGCATCAAAACTAATTGAACCTGGAAGTATACAGGTATATGCAGATCCATCAAGGTATTTTATGGAACATGTCCATCCAGTTATTTATACAAAGGAGAAAGAAATGGATGAGAGAGGATGATAATTTTATGAATAATCATTCACAAACATTGTTGCTTAATAAATTTTAGTGCAAGCAGATGGAGAACTGACTTCTAAATCCAGTTGATTTCAAAACTGTTGGTAATTTCTTTAAGTGAATTTATGTGCCATCCAAATAGATTTGGCCAAATGTATTTTCATTGAGTAATATGATAAATGATTAATACAGTTTCATGTTCACACATCCAGATTAAGAGATGTTGTGGAATAATTTGGTACACATACAATGATTACAATTTGCACATATAATCATATTAAGTAGTTGTATCTTTGCAGCTATCTGTGGTGTTCTCTACAGCTACGATGAACCAACTCTTAATCTCAGTGGCTATACAAAATGCTATGATCAGCCATACTCTCATATTACAACCTCTGCTGAATTGGCTGCATGCAAGGGGTCTACCTGGGTCTTTGTAGGAGCCAAGCCCAACATTAATACAACTAATGTTGTCCTTGGAGCATTCGGATACTCATCCAAAGTGTTCACTACAACGTCATCCGCCACTACTGCTTACCTGGACAAATATGGAGGGGCATACTGGTACAACTATCCTAACTGGGGCTTTGGATTCACTGCAGTCCCCAGTGTCAACATATTCTACTGTGATGCTGGACAGGCAGCTGGTGACTGTGCATACAGATTGTGCTGGAACCTGGATGAGGGAATAGGAGGTGCCCGAGTAGGATGCAAGGAAAGTCTCAACAGTGATTCAACATGGAGGAAAGTGATGTACAAAGGAGGTCAAGTATACAGCTGCACACCAGGTATTTCTTTTTTTCAAAAGTGTAAGCAATTAGCAATTAGTTGAAGTTCTATTCAGAGAATAGAAACGTGTCCATGTAGTTTACATGCACAAAAGAATTGTTAATTCTGATTGTAGGCTGTAATGATATTTTGCAACTATGCATCTTATATAGATATCAATGAATGTGCAAACAATAACGGGAACTGTAACCAGATGTGTACCAACACACTTGGAAGTTACATATGCTCCTGTGATCCAGGATATCTGTTAGGAGCAGATAACCAAACATGCTATGGTAAGAGCAGGTTATAAATGTACAATATTGCACATTTACATTTTTGACTTTCAGACATCAACGAATGTGCAACTGCCAATGGAAATTGTTCCCAGATATGCATTAACACAAATGGAAGTTATGCATGCTCCTGTCCCAGTGGGTATGCATTGAATGCTGACAGGAGGACATGCAGTGGTAGGCTACCTATAAATGGCATTAAAGGGTTTAATTCAAATTTCATATTCCAGATGCCAATGAGTGCCTAGCTAACAATGGAGGATGTTCACAGACCTGCACCAACACTATCGGAAGCTTTGTATGCTCGTGTAGCATTGGTTATTCACTGAACAGTGACAATCTAACATGCGCAGGTAAATCAAGATAATCATAATGACTTAACTTCTTAATCTTTCAAATCAATTTCAGATCACACCCCTTGTGCAATAAACAATGGAAATTGTTCCCAAATATGTATTGGTACAATTGATAGTTCAATGTGTGCTTGTGCATTGGGATACGTAATGAGTAATGACAACATGACATGCACAGGTATGAACATTTCCATCTTGATGTCAAGCTATGCTGTGTTAAAATAGGGCTGATTATTTAGATATCAATGAATGTGCAACTGGCAATGGAAATTGCTCCCAGACCTGTACCAACACAAATGGAAGTTACCTTTGTTCTTGTTCAAATGGTTATTTGTTGGATCCTAATGGCTTAACATGTGCAGGTAGGTGAATTGTTTTCATTATGAGATTCTAATTAGTTTACAATGTCTTCTATAAAGATATCAATGAGTGCACCAGGAATAATGGAAACTGTTCTCAAGCTTGTACTAATACCAATGGAAGTTATACCTGTTCCTGCAGAATAGGTTACATTCTTAATTCTGATAACAGCACATGTTCTGGTTAGTTGCATTTTTATTCTCATGGAGGTTTTGTACAGGAGTTGATGACAAACATATTTTGCACAGATATAAACGAGTGCTTAATGAATAACGGAGGTTGCTCACAAAACTGTACCAACAATGATGGAAGCTTCATATGCTCATGCAGAACTGGATACTTCCAGAATGCTGATAACAGAACCTGCACTCGTAAGTTTCCCATAAAATGATTTCCAGAGTTGGAGATAGTAGTGATTATATTTTGTGGATGTAGCTATTTAAACACTTTCAAGAAATATTGAGATCTTAATTAATGGCCATCATTAGTTGAGCTTGAGTCAAAGTGTTTTCTATAATCAAGGCAGTTGTTTGTGACTGAGAATGTATTATCATCTGTTCATCTGTTTTTTTGAAGATAATGTGATTGTTTTTATATTGCCCAGACAGACATATTTATGCCAGCCTCCAGAGTTAGCTGAAGACACCAAGCCTCTTTTGAAATAATTTAAACCTTATAATTTACTCACATGCACACACACTCACACGCACACGCACACGCATACACGCACACACATACAATTATAACACCAGCTTCCTAGTTTCATGTCTTTGCAACAGATGAGTGTGCCAATGGTGTCTTGTTGCTTTTTATATAGTATTGTGATACTGTAACTTTACAATTCAGGCATTCTGGATTTAACTTTTAGCCCAATTCTAATGCCATTGCAATAGTATGTGACAATTCTATTTCAGAAATATGTGGTGTTCTCTACAACTATGATGAACCAACCCTTATTCTCACTGGTTATACAAAATGTTATGATCAGCCATACTCTCACATTACAACATCTGCTGAATTGGCTGCATGCAAAGGGTCTACCTGGGTCTTTGTAGGAGCCAGGCCCAACATCACTGCTACCAATATTGTCCTCGGAGCATTTGGATACTCACCCAAAGTGTTCACTACAACGTCATCCACCACAACTGCTTACCTGGACATTTATGGAGGTGCTTATTGGTACAACTATCCCAACTGGGGTTTTGGATTTTCTGGAGTCTCCAGTGTAAATATATTCTACTGTGATGCTGGACAGGCAGCTGGAAACTGTGCGTACAGATTATGCTGGAACCTGGATGAGGGAATAGGAGGTGCCCGAGTAGGATGTACTGAAAACCTAAACAGTGACACAACATGGAGGAAAGTTATGTATAAAGGAAATCAAACCTATGGTTGTATGCCAGGTATCTGATTTATACACAAAAATTTTAGCAAGCATCTTTTTTTTTTAATTCATTGATCTAAAATAGGCACAATTAAATTTCTTGTATTGATTGTTTCTTTTCCTTATAGATACAAATGAGTGTGCAAGATTGAATGGAAATTGTTCTCAAATCTGTACCAATACTCTTGGAAGCTACACATGCTCCTGCACAGCTGGTTACCTGTTAGGTGCTGATGGCAACACGTGTATCGGTAAGAACATCTGCAATGCTTCAATGGTCGAGAGACCACGGGTAATCTGGATTTCTTTGTCCAGACATGAATGAGTGTGCGATAAATAATGGCAACTGCTCTCAGTTATGCATTAACACAAATGGCAGATACATGTGCTCCTGTGTGAGTGGGTTGGGTTTGACCAGTGACAACAAAACCTGCACAGGTAAGAAGATGCTTCGAAGTGTTGAAAGATGTCTCAGACATCTGTTTTTTTCAGACATCAATGAGTGCCTAACCAATAATGGAGGCTGTGAACAAAACTGTGCCAATACCAATGGAAGCTTCATTTGTTCATGTGACATTGGTTATGCATTGAATGATGATAACATGACTTGTGCTGGTAAAACATTGAAATTATACTGCTTATATGTTATAAAAATTCTGGTGCTACTCAGATAACACTCCATGTGCAATAAACAATGGAAACTGTTCACAGCTATGCATTGGCAGCCCTGGAAGTTCATCATGTGCTTGTTTTGTTGGTTATATACTGAGTGATGATTATAAAACATGTGCTGGTACGTTTCTCATTGAATTTTATTTATGACAGGTACGCTTACCTGTCTTCATTCCCTTCAGATATCAATGAATGTGCCAGCAATAATGGAAATTGTTCTCAAATGTGCACCAACACTCCTGGAAGCTATTTTTGCTCATGTCAATTTGGTTACCTATTAAGCCCTGATGGTCAAACATGTGTCGGCAAGTGATGTTACACAGCTAGGGTTAATGAATTATAAGCTACATTGGTTTTTCTTTCCTAGATGTCAATGAATGCTCAATGGGTAATGGAAATTGTGCACAGATTTGCACTAATCTCAATGGAGGTTATGTTTGCTCGTGCTCAAAGGGCTATCTGCTCAATCCAGATAACATCACATGTTCAGGCTAGCTGCAGTTGAAAGCGATGATAAATGATCCGATGCTATAAATCCACCCCCCTCCCCCCTCCACTTCATACACATGCACACAATTTTTTTTGCTGTAGACATCGACGAATGTCTAACAAGTAATGGCGGCTGTTCGCAATATTGTAACAACACAGTCGGAGGATACACATGCTCATGTATAACTGGCTATACCAAAAATACGGATAACCGAACATGTTCGCGTATGTTAAAATGGCAGCGTTTTTTTTTTTTTTTCAATCTTCTATAAATTTCTTCTGCAGCAATTTGTGGTGCCATCTACAGTTATGATGAGCCTACCCTTTCACTGAGCGGTTATACAAAATGCTATGATCAGCCATACTCACACATTACAACATCTGCTGAATTGGCTGCATGCAAGGGGTCTACCTGGGTCTTTGTAGGAGCCAAACCCAACATCACTACTACCAATATTGTCCTTGGAGCATTTGGATACTCATCCAAAGTGTTCACCACAACATCATCAATTAGTACTGCGTACCTGGACAGTTACGGAGGGGTATACTGGTACAACTATCCTAACTGGGGGTTTGGATTCACTGCAGTCCCCAGTGTCAGCATGTTTTACTGTGATGCTGGACAGGCAGCTGGAGACTGTGCATACAGATTGTGCTGGAACCTGGATGAGGGAATAGGAGGTGCCCGAGTAGGATGTACTGAAAACCTAAACAATGATGCAGTACGAAGGAAAGTGATGTACAAGGGAAACCAAGTCTATAGCTGTGTTCCAGGTACACAATCACAAGATAGCCTGTACTTAAGTACATACAGTTGTAAGTGTATGGTGTGTAGACAGGTAATTGGATAATGAAGTGATGCTAAGCTATATCCAGGTATAAGTAGTGACATATGATGAGATACATAAATTAGATATATCGCAGGAGCTCAAATATTTCTTCACACCTGTTACGCGATAGAATAATATAACCATGTACCAATTGGCTTGTCCTGCTGCATTACAGGTTAGCATATAGAAAATTGTGTTAAAATCTATTCAAATTAAAAATAATATATATTCCATCACTGTCACCAATGGGTAATAGAACAGTTGTATGCAATATTGCAATGCCAATATTATGGTAACGTGGAATATAGCTATATGCATTGTGATTGTATTTATAATTCAAAACTCATTTTTGGAAATCAAGACATCAATGAATGTGCTTATCGTAATGGAAACTGCTCGCACATTTGTTCTAACACACTTGGGAGTGTCATATGCTCCTGCATGACTGGCTATGTGTTGAATGCTGACCTCAGAACATGTGATGGTAAGATGTCCACCACAAACTATGTGGAGAATAAAAATAATGTGTGGTTTTTATACTTAGATATTAATGAATGTGCTGTCAACATCGGAAACTGTTCACAGTTATGTAATAACATCAATGGAAGTTATGTCTGCTCTTGCTGGACAGGGTATGGCTTGAATTCCGATAACAAAACATGCAGTGGTAAGCTATTTTATATGTTTGATGGGAAAATCTACATTGATATTCTTTTCATAGATGTCAATGAATGTGCACTCAACAATGGGGGCTGTTCACAAGAATGCACTAACACTGTTGGAGGTTCCATATGCTCATGCAAACCTGGTTATTCATTAAATGATGACAACAGAACATGTGCTGGTAAATATATTAATTACCTGACCTGAATCAATTATTATTATTATTTTTTGCAGATCATACTCCCTGTGCTATCAATAATGGGGACTGTTCACAATTATGCCTTGGCACACCAAACAGTTCAATGTGTTCATGCTTTGATGGCTATTTATTAAATATTGATAACTCAACATGCTCAGGTATGTATCATGGTAATTTCGAGTAAAAAAATTGAAAAATAATATTTTTATAGACATCAATGAGTGTATGAACAGCAACGGGAATTGTTCACAGTTTTGCACAAATACAAATGGAAGTTACATTTGCTCCTGTTTGATGGGTTACAATCTGAATGTTAAAAGTGGAGCCTGCAATGGTAAGTGTTGCTTACTTTATTCTAGGAATTTGCAGATACATTCATAATACGATTGTGTGGATTGATGCAGATATCAATGAATGTGCAACGAATAATGGACAATGTTCTCAAATATGTACAAACTCAATTGGAAGTTTTACATGCTCTTGTGAAAGTGGCTACTTGCTTAATGCGGACAATTTAACTTGCACTGGTAAGCATCCATCTGAATTATTTCTAATCAATTATTACCATTAGGGACTATTTACTATTTATCATAGACATCAATGAATGTGCAAACTATAGTGGAGGATGTTCACAGACATGCATCAACAATAATGGAAGCTATGCATGCTCTTGTTTGGCTGGCTATGCTCTGAATGCTGACAACAGGACCTGTTCTGGTATGCTGCATCTTTGCAACACGTATGTGGCTGATCATAAATTGTTTTCCTCACAGATACCAATGAATGTCTAGTCAATAATGGAAACTGCGGACAATTCTGCACAAACACAATTGGAAGTCGCACATGCTCATGTTCAAATGGCTACAGACTGAATGCAAATGGAACGTGTACAGGTAAAAAAGAAATGCACAAGATGCATATTGTAATGACTAATTGTTCTATTATTGTATGCACTTGCTATTAGCATTAACCCTGGTTTATTTTTCTATGGGCTGATGTCTCACTAGCTATCTTAGCCTGTGGAGCATTATACAACTACAATGAATCAAATCTAATCCTGAATGGCTTTGTGAAATGCTATGACCAACCATATTCTTACATAACAACGACTACTGACCTGGCAGCATGCAGTGGAACAAGTATGGTATTTGTCGGAGCAAAGGCATCAACTTCTGCAACAACATTTGCTCTTGGGGCATTCGGTGTATCAAGCAATGTCTACACTCGCACTGCATCCACGTCAACTGCTTACTTTGATCCCGCCGGGGTGTACTGGTACAACTACCCAAATTGGGGCTTTGGATTTTCTGGTGTCTCCAGTGTCAACATACTCTACTGTGATGCTGGACAGGCAGCTGGTAACTGTGCATACAGGTTATGTTGGAACCTGGATGAGGGACTAGGAGGTGCCCGAGTAGGGTGTACAGAAGGTTTAAACAGCGATTCAACATGGAGGAAAGTCATGTACAAGGGAAATCAAATCTACAGCTGCAACTCAGGTAGCATTGATAAATTGTAATACTTTTTACCTTGACTGTATGCAAAATTGTTCGGCTATTTATTGCATCTGTTTTGCCTTTTGTGTGGAACTACAGTTATAGATACTGTTATTTATTATCCAATAACGATAGTATGTATTGCAGTTGCAGGCGTATTATAGGTAAATTTAATAAAGATAGATCATAGAGATGAACAGCTGAGGGAATGCTCGTTTTAAAAAAAATGGATCAGAATCCCTCAGGTGATTTGAAATGTGCGGTTTATTACTGGATTACATTTTCCACTACGATGTATTCAAATGAGATTAAATACTCTTCTTGCCTATTCTGGGTAACTACAGTAACAATGTTTTGTATCAATTTGAGGAGAAAGTACAATTAAACATGGTTTAACAGAAATGTACCATACTATGCATATGATGCAGTTGCAATGTTAGCCTAAACCATTATGTCGCAACCTGTCATACATGGTAAAATCATACAATCGACTATTGGCTGCATTTTTCATGACACAATGTTCTACCTCTACAGTATGTAATACTGGAGATGTACGCCTTGTTGAAGGAACAGGTGTACTCAATGGAAGAGTCGAAGTGTGTTACAATAATGTGTGGGGAACAGTTTGCGACAATATGTGGAACAACCTTGATGCTCAAGTTGTATGCAGAATGCTTGGATACTCAGGTATGATTATTGAAGCAATGATAAGCATTTCATTTGAGCCCATGTTCATAGGTGGTAACGCCCTGCTCAACGCCTACTATGGACAAGGGAGTGGAGCACCTCTACTGGACAGAGTAAATTGCATAGGCAATGAGACCAGTCTGCTTGCCTGTCCTAGCTCTGGACTTAGCATCGCCAGCTGCACACATGCCCATGATGCCAGTGTTCAGTGCATAGGTACAGCCTCCTCCAATTGATTGTCCATAATGGTTTTACAATAGTGCCAAGCAGTGATGGTTAAAATCAGAATCATATTATCAATACTAAATCTGTATATAAAAATGCTTACCATAATGTTAATAGTTAATACAGTTTATTACATTTGGATAGAAATATTGATAGTAATATATATACTTTTACTCAAATGCTTTGCACCCAAAACTGCTAAAGTGTTATGTCATTTCATATTCAGTTTTTTGAAAATACATCATTACCTTTCTCAGCTAAATACTCATGTGGTGTTCAGTACAATCTGAATGAGACGAGCTTACTCCAAAATGGCTTTGTTAAATGCTATGATCAACCCTACTCTCACATAACAACTTCAACTGAATTGGCTGCATGCAAGGGATCATCCTTGGTCTTTGTTGGAGCCAAAGCCTCCAGCTCTTCTGGTACAATTTCCCTTGGGGCATACGGAACTTCGACCAATGTATTCACCACAACATCCTCGACAACTACAGCATACCTTGATGCTGGTGGAGCATACTGGTACAACTATCCATTATATGGCTTTGGATTCTCTGGAACACCACTTGTACACATATATGACTGTGACTATGACCAGCCACTTGGAGACTGTGAGCATCGCTTGTGCTGGAACCTGGATTATAGTATAGGAGGGTTCAGAGTGGGCTGTAATCAGAAGCTCAACAGTAACCCAACTTGGAGGAAAGTTATGTACATGGGAAATCAATATCCTGACTGCTTTGCAGGTATACAAAAATGTATATTCTAATTGCAGTAGCAATATACAAAAAGTGTGTGTGTGAGAGAGAGAGAGAGAGAGAGAGAGAGAGAGAGAGAGAGAGAGAGAGAGAGAGAGAGAGAGAGAGAGAGAGGGAGGGAGAGAGAGAGAGAGAGAGAGAGAGAGAGAGAGAGAGAGAGAGAGAGAGAGAGAGAGAGAGAGAGAGAGAGAGAGAGAGAGAGAGAGAGAGAGAGAGCAATCTAGGTATTGGTGGGGCATTATGTGCTGGGCAGCCTCCCACCTGCCCTACAAATGTTGAGATACTTGCTAAGAGGACATGTATCAAACAGGACTGGAACACTGTATCATAGTATCATGTATTTGTACTCAATGATGAACATTACAGTCTGAGCAGCTGCTATTGGATTCTTCCAAAAAGGTTTCACTTCTCAAATGAAACTTGGATCCGCTTCTCCTAATTTTTTTTCTCAATTGTGCATGTACACAAGCAAAAATTCTAGTTGGTTATTACAGTGACATGCATAGATACAGCACTTATGATATGCATGATCTACCCACTTTTGAACAGAGACCCCTATATGACTTAGTGAGTTGCTTGAATAGATGCACTTTCCAGGGCTGCAGGATATATTTGCAGCAACTGAGGAGTAAACTTGCTCCTTTTATTATTATTTTATGAGAAGGCTATTCTGAAATTGTAGCTAGCTATTCAATATTCATTTTGTATTTGCCTTTTGGGAAAGAAATGAAGTACATATTTTTCTTTTTCAGGAATTAACAAATGTGCAGTGAACAATGGAAATTGCTCTCAAATATGTACCAGCACTGCTGGAAGTCTGACCTGTTCTTGTGTACAAGGTTATTTCCTCAGTGTGGATAACAGTACATGTGCTGGTATGGATGAAATTTTCGTTGCGCTGTGTAGACATCCTTTTCCACCTTTAGATGTCAATGAGTGCTCTAATAACAATGGAAACTGTTCACAGATATGTGTCAACACCATTGGAAGTTATTATTGCTCCTGCAATAATGGATATGCACTTAACAGTGATGATGGCATTGGGTGTTTTGGTATGAATGCAGTGTGTTTGAATTAAAATTAATTAAACTCCCCCCCCCCCCCCCCCTCCCCCCCCAGATCATAATGAGTGTGAAAATAATAATGGGAATTGTTCTCAAGTCTGTGCTAACACCAATGGAAGCTACTTCTGTTCATGTGGACCTGGCTACACATTGGATGCTGATGGTAGAACATGTGATGGTAAGGCAGCAGTCCATCACTGGACCAGTTCAGTCTAATCTATTGAACTCACAGATATCAAAGAGTGTTTCAACAACAATGGAAATTGTGATCAGATTTGCACAAACACTATAGGGAGTTACTACTGTTCATGCAATACTGGTTACAGGTTAAGTTTGAATAACCTGACATGTGATGGTATGTCAGCTGCATGTCATTGGTTATGTAACATTCACTGCTTTTACAGATACAAATGAATGTGTGAACAATAATGGAAATTGCTCTCAGATATGCACATATACCATTGGAAGTTTCATATGCTCTTGCCAGCAAGGCTATGTATTGAATGCTGATGGAAAATTGTGTAATGGTAATTTGTACTATGTATTACATAATTATTATTTTTTTTAAACAATAATTTTATAAACAGATATTAACGAATGCTTGAAAGGAAATGGAAACTGCTCCCAGGTTTGCAGCAATATTGTTGGAAATTTTTCATGTTCTTGCACAAGTGGATATAACTTACATGATGATAGAAAGACATGTGTTGGTATGTTAAAAGTACATGCAATTTCTGAATGGATGTAGGATCAGTGATCTTTTTTTTCCAGATATCAATGAATGTGAAACTAACATGGGAGACTGTTCCCAAGCATGTTATAACACTAATGGAAGCCACGCATGCCTTTGTGTCACTGGTTATGTATTGAATGCTGATGGAAGAACATGCAATGGTAATGCTGAATAGATTTGCAATACTTTCATAATGGTTATGTTGCAGATGTCAATGAGTGTGCAGATAATAATGGAAATTGTGCTCACTTATGTGTAAATACAATTGGACATTATAACTGCTCTTGTCTGCCTGGTTACATGGCGAATGCCAATGGAAGGACTTGTGATGGTAATAATTAAGATAACAATGTCAATTAACAGTGATACCTCTATGCATTCAATAGATGTTAATGAATGCACAATTGACAATGGAAACTGTTCCCAAGTATGCACAAATGCAATTGGAAGCTACACCTGCTCATGCAGGGTTGGTTATGCACTGGATATTAATGGGAGAATTTGCAATGGTAAGCTTTGATCTTCATTGCCTGGATTTTTAGAGTAATTCTTGTTGCAGACATTGATGAATGTGAAACCAATGGTGATAATATTAATTGTGCTGAAATCTGCATCAACACAAATGGAAGTTACTATTGTTCCTGCACAACACCTGGTTTTAAGTTGAATAATGATGGCAGAACTTGTAGTGGTAAGTCACTATTTATGAAAGAGGCTATGAGCATCATGCCTTTGAACTAGAAAAGCTTTTTTGTAGCATACATGCGTATGGCTATTCATTGTACCTTTCTATTGCATTGTTACATCCAAAAGGTCAATAGATATCCATTATTCATTTCCCACAAAGCATTTGAAGTATTGAACGTGCAAATTTGCCTCTAGACAGCATGAGATAAGACATGTGGTGCATAGTAGTTCCACATCTAAACACTGGCTGATTTTGGTAATGGTTAGTTACAAAAAAAATTGACTCCAGCTCCAATATAGTTACAATTATTATGCTTAGAGTTTTTTAAGTCCTGGTTGGTGCAAAAAGAAAAAAGAATTGGAAAGACCATAAGTAATGACGTTACTATAACCAGCAATTTAAAAAATCAAGTAATAATATTCCCTTTCAATCACATTCTGCATATAGAAACCACAACGGCACCATCTACAATTGCAATTGCTACTACAGCAACATCTTCAGGTACAGATCTTCCTAATGGTATGTAAAACAAAAGGTTCTAAGGTATAAATTGCCGAGTTTGTGTTTCTGGACCCGCCAAGAATCAAATGTTCTCTATAGCTGAAAATCATATAAATGGCACAGGAGTACAGTAATGATTGTTGAAAATGTTAATGCTCCCAAGATAATTCCCCCTTCTCCTCTCCACCCCTTCCCCTCTTTTATAAAGGTGGCTATACTTATGTCCAAGTGAGGCTTGCAGGAGTTAGCAGATGCAATACTTGGAAGGTAAACTTTATATATGTGTTGTTCTGAAATGCTTGAGCTCATATTATTATATGTCTGAAATGTAGAAATTAGTCATTGCATTCAGAGCTGCAGCCAACACTTGTTTTCTTTTTTTTCTTTTTTTTCGCATTGAATTAAGTAATCCTTATACCACTGATAATGAATCAAAATTGAAAAATTGTCTCATTAGCTGCTTCCTTCGTATATAGAAATCCCTTAAGCTCCATCGTGAAATACAACTGGCGCGTGATTAATTTACTTGTTAATGAAACTTAAAAAGGAAAAGCATGATGGTGAAGTTTTAAAAGTTGACCCCTCCCTCCCCCCCCCCCCCCTCCTCCCCAAATTTGTCAGCAGTAAAAGCGTATCGCAACGTACATATAAATGTAGCTTTCTTGATTCTGCCAGTTGATTGTTATCTATGTTTTTCTATTTCATGCTGAACTAAATTCACTGAAGCTTAGGTGCCTATGCAAGCGCATCAATATTGTGGCTTACGAAAGAAGCCTGCTTTCAATTTAGGTAATCGGAAAGGACCGCCAGCTGTGACCGTCGAGTCGACTTTCACGACCTTCGACGGTCAAATATTGACCGTGACCGTGCCGGACAAAAAGGCTTGAAGCGACCCTGTCCGTTACCGGGTCTGAAGATTCCCTTGGCGGCCGGATATTGACCGGAACCGTGATCGCCTAGGCCTAATCCGGTTAGCTGGCCGTCCGCGATCGAGTGGTCGACCACGGCAACACGATGAGGTACTTGTGGGTCCCAAGAAAGTAATAGCCAAAGCTCTGTCTTAGGCCCGACACACACGGAGCGATATCGCTAGCGGTTCCCGGATTTCCCCCGTAATTTGTTAGATTACGAACAACTTACGGGGAAAAAATGCAATGATAATATTGTCCGCGATGTGCCAGGCCTAGATGAAGGGCTTCACATAAACCTTGCAAAGCGTGATTGATCAATCTCTGTTCCCTCCTGCAATGCTGTCTGAAACTTCTGTCCCAAATCTGTCATTTAAGAGCACCTGCTCAGATTTCTCTTATGCTGCTTTGATAGTGTACCAGCTTTGCAAGTACCCATGTCACCCAACATACTAGTTAATAAGTCGTTTAATGAGTGCATCCACCTGTTGTTCCGTGATTGCAATTGCGTTTGGGAATAATCTATTGTTAAGACATGGTGGCTTTGAGAACGCATTCCTTATTACTTCATCTTTTTTCTGGTCTTTCCATGGATTCTATCATTTGTGTCACTGCAATCTAAAAAGGAGAGATTTGTGAATCAAAGTGCGCTAAGGGGCAGAATATCATAATTAAGTACAAGGCAGTCTATTGCAGATAGAGCTCACATTCCATCTATATTCTCACCCTATGCCAATACAGGGTTAGATGCAACTCCTTCACAAGCTCAGGGCTTACATTTTTCACTAGTAGGAAATGTAGTTTGCCTTCAAATGGTAGGATGGGGGTATTGTGCGATGGTATGGGGCACATCTTTTACACCCTGTCCTGACAAATTTCGTGATGCAAACCATACTCTGGCAGGTTAAAAATAAAAATTTAAAAAAGATCCTGATGCAATTGCTCACAACAATGGCCACAGAAGCGACATTCTAAATCCCTGATTTTGGCTGGAAGTGACTGGGGATCAAAGCCAGACCTAGTGTATACACAACTAGCTGATGGCAAAAGTGCAGCACTGGACATCTCCAATACATCTCTGCCTAAATTGAGCATTGTTATCAAAGCTTGCATGATGGCAGATTCAGTTGCAGCTGATGAAGAGTAAGGCACTTTCACCAATATAATATCCCTAAATGTTTAGAGTTAGTATAGTCACTAGTGTTCGAGACCATTGAAGTTTGAGGCTAGAATTCTCTTCATATCTTCATATTCTCACCATATATGCCACCCATCTTATTTACCCTAATACCAGGGCTTTTCTAACCTGTGCTGTTCCGCATAACTCTGATGCCACAGATATATAGTTAATGAGTGAGTTTGTGTTCTTGCATATCTGTAAGGATCGCATACATGTGTGTATTCTGTGGTATTGTCTTTTATTATGACTAATGCATGAAATGTATTATTTTCTCCCTGCAGGATGACAGTGGAAAAATAGCAGCCATTGAGCAAGTTGTGGAAGATACTGTGAACAGTTATTGCACATGTGGAATCAAAATTCTATCTCCGAGCATATCCTGCTTTGATGATTTCAGCATTATTCTCAGAGGAAGTGTGGAAACAAAGGTGTTTACATACTTGCAAGAGTGGGTGACCAACAAGGCCGCCACAGTCCAGGTCCAAGGTACTGTACTAACAGTGGACAAGAATTGCAAGGTGGCCATTGCTTCCTTGGATGGGGCTGGTTGCATTGGTGAAGTGGCAAGTGGTGCCCAGCAGACATCAACACCAAATACCACTATCGCAATTGTAGTTGTGCTGATGATAGCAGCTCTGATCATTGCCGCCATAATACTTGCTGTGGTGATCACTGTTGTGAAAAGAGGGCGTTCCAAAAGGTTTATAGTCCGGTACGTACCTAAAGTAGTTTTACAACATCAAGCATATTCCTTAATAATATTGGTATAAGATATGTCTGTAGGCCTATATATTCTATTTCAAATAATTGCATGCAGGAATGGATTCCAAATGGGTGGTTAAAATCTCTCTCTCTCATCCATCCATCAATCAGAAATCCCTTGTATGATACAATCAACATTCAAAGTGGTGGTGGTGCAGCTATGGATGTTTATCATACAATCGCGAATCCTAATGTAATGCCACTAGCAGCAGATATAGAGCCTCAACAGCTGCCAGAGGTCGAACATAGAGGAAACATACAAGGCACAGATGTGGAGATGGAGGAAAAATTGTAGGACATTAAGTAATACATAACGGTTTTTTAATGCTGCAGTTTTCAACTTTACATGCACAAAACGCATATTTGCATACTATATTACTTTGCCATATTTTTGAATGTGTTATGTACAGTAGTAAATGAAATTAATTTTAAGGTTGAAGACACACACTTCACATAATTATGTAAATGTTCTGCATCTGAGTTTTAATTGCTATATAACTTCTGCAAGAGCAAGATTGAGGCTATCAACGTTATACTTTCAGGACATAATATGACACCATTTCCCTATGAAAAAATTTATTTGTGACACTTAGGTCCTCTCACTGTGGAACACTGATACAATGAGCTCTATCCCCTTGGGGTTCGAAACTTATATAAATTGTTATTGTCCTGTCACTATTGGTTTATTCTGCTAGGTTAATTCACTCCCAGGCACCACGCGCACGCATTGGGCAAATGAAGAATATTGATCACAACTACTGAACTTTGTTGAAATGCTTGCCATTTATCTATGTATCACTCCAGATAATCTCAACCATTATGATATTAATGCTTCCATTTTTTTTTCCCATTAACAAATGTATACTTCACAGACATTAATGAGTGTGCAAGCGGTAACCCTAACTGTAGCCAGTTCTGTTTCAACACCAATGGAAGCTACTGTAAGTGGCCAATTAGAATATAGTTGCAGCAGCAATTTAATATGCAGGTACAACTAACTGAGATACAAAAAATACACCATATATATAAACAGGCAGGTCACACAACCTGTCGGAGACAGTTCAAGAATAGTCGGCAGAGGCCAAGGAACTGCGCAAGTGCTGGTTATTCGATTAACCAGCTTTTTACACTACCACTGTGCATATGCACCAGCCGGCCTGGTTATGAGCGAGCCCTAGATGGCATGCAGAGATTGCACTGTCACACATGCATAGATCTTAATGAGTGTAATCAATGGTGGAGAATGCACATAAATACCATCAGCTCATACACCTGTGCATGCTTGCCTGGTTATGCACTGGACCTTAATGGACATGTGATGGTAAGCATTCTTTTATTTAGAGACACCCACCTTCAGCTAAGATATGATCACTGACATAAATGAGTGTGCAAACAATGATAATGGAAACTGCTCCCAGATATGTATCAATGCAAATGCAAGCTATGCATGCACATGCACGACTGGCTATAAGTACAGATGGCAGAACATGTGATGGTAACATCTGTTCTCAGGATTGATAATATAATGACTGCCATTTAGATCTAGACATCAATGAATGTGTAATTAACAAAACTGTTCCCAAATCTGCAACAACACAATTGGAACATATTATTGCTCATGCATGGCGGGTTATGTATTGAATGAAGGATACTTTGTCCAGGCTAAACTTTATGTTGATACACTTCATTGTCTGATTTCAGGTTCCATAGATGTGACAGCCACAACTAATCTGCATGTTCTGCAGGTTGGATTGAGTTATTCATTGGCAATGAAATGTGTTCTACAAGTACACTGTGCATTTTTGTTTATTTATATCACAGCAATTCAGAGCAGCCTGACGTATGTGTGAAGACATTGTTTAACAGTTTAACAGTCCCATAATCCAGTCCACATATGGAGGCCTCTTGTTCCAGTATTCAGGCTGCTGATTTTCTTTTAATGTAGACAACTAGTTACACATGAATGCACTATTATCGCCATATAGATAAACTCCACATAATTCATTACCTTTTATTTTTTTAGTCACTGCCACAATCACATCAGCACAAAACGGTAGTGTGCTTTCAGATCACTCATGTCTAGTAGTGTCAAATAATGTTCCCATGACCTCCACTGGTATGCTCATATCCCATGGTCTCCACTACATGGTCATGTCCAAAGGCTTCCATGCACTGATGTATTTTATGCATATACTGGTGTCTTGAACGAACTGGGCTCATGTACTGGACTGATTTGTTGCATGTACTGGGCTGTTGTGTTGTACGTACTGGACTGGTATATTTTATGTACTGGACTGGTGTTGTTCGGGCTGGTGTGTTGTGTTATATATCTGCTTGCCGTTGCACCTTACATAAATCTAAATTCCATGTTCCTTACCAAAGCCACTAATTTTAAGCAGCAGTGGAATTTCTGTATTGCGTGTGTGTGTGTGTGTGTGTGTGTGTGTGTGTGTGTGTGTGCATGTGTGTGTGTTTGTGTGTGTGTGTGCACGAGGCATGTGTGCCAACACATCTGGCACACATGCCACGTGCACACACACACAAACACACACAGATAGACACAAACACACACACACATGAACACACACACACACACACACACACACACACACACACGGAAATTCCACTGTTACTTACGATTAGTGGTTCTGGTGAGATGGCTGTCAAGTTTGTCAAATGCAAAGCCTCCCATATAATTCATGTAGCACATGGAATTTAGATTTATGTAAGGTGCAGCAGCAAGGAGAGATACATACATTGAACACATCAGACCAGTACATGTACATGCAAAACACCAGTCCAGTACATGCAACGCATTAGGCCAATACCTACAGCACACCAGACCGGTACATATAACACATCAGTCCAGTACATGCATAAAACACATCAGTGCGTGGAAGCCATTGGACATGACCACGTAGTGGAGACCATGGGATATGAGCATACAGTGGAGGTCATGGGAACATTATTTGACACTACTAGACATGAGTGACCTGACAACACACTACCATTTTGTGCTGATATGATTGTGGCAGAGAAAAAGGTGATGCATTATGTGGAGTTTATCTATACATGTAGGACCAAACATAAAGAGAATATAAAACATAACAAAAGAAGGTGAGGAAGAGGTTGTAAGAAAGAACTGTAACCAAAGGCAAAAGGAAATAAATCAAATGGACATTGCTTATGAGGTGAATCTAAGTAGCAAACAGCAGGTATACATTGTAAGTGCAAGGGACCACAAGTACCAGGAAAAGAATGGAATAATGAATAGTGTCTTATATGGTGGAAAGTCTGTGTGTGTGTGTGTGTGTGTGTGTGTGTGTGTGTGTGTGTGTGTGTGTGTGTGTGTGTGTGTGTGTGTGTGTGTGTGTGTGTGTGTGTGTGTGTGTGTGTGCGTGTGTGTGCGTGCGTGCGTGCGTGCGTGCGTGCGTGCGTGCGTGCGTGCGTGCGTGCGTGCGTGCGCGCACGCGTGTGTGGTGTGTGTGTGTGGGTGTTTGTGCGTGTGTGTGTGTGAGGGTGTGTGTGTGCAGATGAAATGAAAACACTTAAATAGGCACCAAAGAGAACCGACAGGCACATACATATCATGTTGAGCGCGGTATCGGTACTGGTACTAAGTATGTACCGTGTTGCGTATGATGGTGATGTGGCTGATGAATCCATCACTTATAAGGAACCTTGTTCGCTATAGAAGCGGGAACAGAACCAGACAGACTGACTGACGTTTATAAGAAGCCGGGTGTGGCGCGAAAGTTATAGTACTCGAAGTAACTGGAACCAGGTAGTAATATAGGTTTTAATGGCGCGAAATGACTGAGAAATGTGCAATTACTTTGCAAGGTGTATTCCGTAGAATTAACGAACAGGAATAATCAATAGGTACAGGAACCTCTACGTACAAACCAAATTTGAACATTCGTGCTAAAAGATATGGCGGGTTTGAACCCCACTGAAGAGTATCGAACGTTGTAACACTAGTGCAGTATTCAGTGGCGGATCCATTGTTGCTGCAGTGGAAAACTGTTGCAATTTGCTGTAGCCTTTCAATCTTTTTTTTCCCCCTGTGGCAGTAACGATAACGCAGATTCCGTGAACTTGACGACCCTACTTCCAGACCAGTTGCATGCAACCTTCGGCACATGTGCAATTAAACGATATTCAGTGTCAAATTTTAAATGCCCTTTTCTGGAAAACATATTCACCGAGGCCTCCTTGAATGGCATGTACTATTTCTGCACCTATCATCATTCGCAGATAAGGCTGTGGACTGACTTACCTAGCAATCCCAGTCAATCGGATGGGTGTTCGTCTTATCTTGACTTCATTGGTGCTTTGCGACTGTAAGTTTATGGTTTTAACTTTAGCTACGGTACATAACAGTACTCCGTCAGGTACGTTGCAATTTTGACGCTGGAGAGTCGCTCCTTCGTTCAGTTTTACGTGTTTTTAACCTGACGGTAACCGAAGTTTGGACCTATGGACGAGTGCAAAGGGCTCATAGTGTGTAAAAATAGACAAAACAGATATTCACGCGCCATTTTGAATAATTAGGGCGTCTAGGATTTACGGAGCTTGTTCATTCATTTATTCATAAGCTAAAAATTATAGTTTGTTTGAGGGATTGAGACCTTTTTGTTGCCAACCAGGGTTGAAGACAACCAGTGTGAGTATATGAACCTCCGTGGCTTTAAGAAGTTGACTATTAACACTCACTAACATAGCGATCCATTTGTATATCACAACCGCTCTTTTTTGTGTACCTCGTGTAGCTATGCAACGATGCGTCCTATGCTTTTAACATCCACACTGTGTAGATGTATGGTTGAACTAAAGGAATGGGATCTCTCTTAAAACATAATCCTGTGTTAGATACGTGGTCGTAAAGATAGTTTTCTAGGCGATAGACTCGCTCTCCTTGTGTACCTTTTCTGAAGAGATCTGCCAGTATCCACAGCTAGTTTATACATCTACTACTTCAGCGATGATTTTGTACTAGAATGGATAGTATTTGTTATTTTTAGAACTCGGACTCATCACCAAAACAGGTCTCTTGTACCGACAGCGCCATTCCGCTAGTTAATTGTCACATGCTTGTCACACGATAATTAATTCAAAATGGCACATGAGTAAGGTCTGTAAGTTCTGAACATAGGAAGGACGTGGGTCATTTAGCTCGGAAGATATGTGGGTTAGAAATCGATGCTATTTTATAGTGGTTTTATTGAAAAAAGCACAAGCCTGGTTTTGTCATAAAACGACCTGTTCGCACAAACATACGCATGCACTCATACGCACTGACGCAAGCCTGGGCATATATCCCGATATGCCCATGTCAGCTACGTACATGTATATCATTCATTTCCAACAATATGCATGAAACTGCTTACTTCTTCGCACATTAGATCTTCTCAACTATGCTGCTGCTCAAACAGGTAAGAAAGGCTCCTTTCTAAAATTTCACATTCTATACTCACGAGTTCTCCAGTTGCAGGTCTATGCTGCACATTCTTCCTTAATCCATTGTAAATTTTATGTACATATAATTAAATTTGTGTCCACATACATGTTTATAGGTCAGTTCTAACACTTGCAGTAGAGAGTGATGTAACTATATGCTGATGTATGAATGATTTATAACTGTATTATTGCATTTGCTGTAATGGATTAGCGGAAGATCCAAAGTTCAACTACAATGTGCATTTTAACTTGTTAAGTAAACTTTTAATTGTTTCACTTCAGGAATACTTCCCTGTGGCATTCTTTACAATCGTGACGAGGCTAGCCTGCTCCAGAATGGTTTTATCAAGTGCTATGATCAACCATACTCTCACATAACAACTTCAGCTGAATTGGTTCCTTGCAGTGGGACCAGTGTGGTCTTTGTTGGGGCCAAATCTAACAGTTCTACTACATCAATTGCCCTCGGAGCATTTGGACTGTCATCAAATGTCTACACAGAAACGTCATCTGCGATTAGTGCCTATTTTGATCCAGGAGGTGCATATTGGTACAACTATCCTACCTGGGGTTTTGGATTTTCTGGAGTCCCCAGTGTCAATTTATTCTACTGTGATGCTGGACAGGCAGCTGGTGACTGCGCACACAGACTGTGCTGGAACCTGGATGCGGGAAGAGGAGGTGCCAGAGTAGGATGTACTGAAAACCTAAACAATGACGCAGTACGAAGGAAAGTTATGTACAAAGGAAATCAGGTCTACAGCTGCACCTCAGGTAAATTACCCAGCATACTAATTTGGAATTTTGTAACAACTATGCAATGGAACTTTAAACTACTTTTAAAAGTAGAAATTTAATGTTACAGAAGTGTGCCAATAGTAAGAATAACAAGAGTGCACAATTTATGCCTCAAAGAAAAGGACCTTGATCATATTCATTTACATCCATTTAGATTTAATACTGAAATTCAACGCATTCACTATTGCTTAAACCAGTATAGTTTTTCCCCCTGTTCCCACATTTTTATTACACAGTCTGCAACAATGGAGCAGTACGACTGACTGGGGGAACATCTGCTGCAAATGGACGAGTTGAAGTGTGCTACAACAATGCATGGGGAACGGTTTGCGACAACCAGTGGAACAATCTTGATGCTCAGGTTGTTTGCAGGCAACTTGGACTTCTAGGTAGGTGATATTGACACGTGAAGTCACTGAGGTCGGAACTGCATGTAATGTGATGCTATTGATCTTGTTACAGGTGGTACTGCACTACCTAATGCCTACTATGGACAAGGAAATGTTTCTATTCTGCTTGACAATGTGAACTGTGCAGGCAGTGAGGGCAGCTTACTGAACTGTAGCAACTCTGGTGTTGGGGTGACCAGCTGCACACATGCTAATGACGCCAGTGTTCAGTGTACAGGTATGCACCATTTAACCATTTCCATTAGCTGTTAGAGCAATAAGCGTTCATAGACATATCAGATTAACATTTGGTGGCGAATTATTACAGCTCACTAACCTTAATTTTGGGATGACAATTTGTGTGTTTAAAAATAACAGGCAGCTAATAAACAAACAACATATACTGTTTTAAGCTAAGCGATGAAATTGTACATATCATTTTAAGTACAAAGCCACAAGAAATGCGAATATCGATGGTCACATATTCCAACATGAATATCAAGGAATTAACATATAGATAAAAGCTACAACTAATAATGAATTATGCATTGCAAAGGAATTAAAGTAATTTCTACATGTTCTTAAAAATTCATACTGGGCATATATATATATGGGAGTGTCCAGCAGAATCACCCTTCTGGCTAGTTTTTCAAGTTGTCAAATTTTTTGATTTTCCTTGAACACCCATGAGGTTCTGTCAAATGGTCCTTACGCATCCTAAATCGGACTATCCATCACAAAGTTATTAGGCACTGAATTTATAATTAGCCATACATTTCAATGCGAGCGTTACTTTTCTTTTGCTTGTTCTGGAAATTTTGAAAAAGTACCATAAGGGTGATTTAGCTGGACACTGTCCCATATATATATAACAATATGTTTCTTCCAACTTCAGCAATACCTACTTGTGGTGTCTTGTACAAATATGATGAACCAACCCTTAACCTCAGTGGTTATACAAAATGCTACGATCAGCCATACTCTCACGTTACAACCTCTGCTGAGTTGGCTGCATGCAAGGGATCTACCTGGGTCTTTGTAGGAGCTAAAAACAACAGCAATGCTACCATTATTGTCCTTGGAGCGTTTGGATACTCATCCGAAGTGTTCACTACAACATTATCAACTAGTACTGCTTACCTGGACAGTTATGGTGGAGCATACTGGTATGATTATTCCGGTTGGGGATTTGGATTCACTGCAGTCCCCAGTGTCAATCTCTATTACTGTGATGCTGGACAGGCAGCTGGTGACTGTGCACACAGACTGTGCTGGAACCTGGATGCGGGAAGAGGAGGTGCCCGAGTAGGATGTACTGAAAACCTAAACAGTGATGCAGTACGAAGGAAAGTGATGTACAAAGGAAACCAAGTTCATACATGTGTTCCAGGTAAATTATTATTCTAAGCTTACATGCATTGCAAGTTAATGTGAATAAATTATTACGTCATTGCTTTATGAACTTTAATCTGCATTTTATAATTCCAGTTTCGACACAATACCTATGAAATGTTAACTTAGCAATATTAGATATGGTGACTTCATACATTTATTGAGCAATCCAATATAGATTCATGGGGAGGGAACCAGGTTCTGGTTCAAATGACAAAAGATGAAATAGTCTTTGTGTAACATTAATTAATTTACTTTTAACCTTTGTATATAAAGTGTTCTTCCATTAAATGTGGCCTCACCTACAGATGTGAATGAGTGTTTGACTAACAATTCAAATTGCTCTCAAATCTGCACTAACACACCTGGAAGTTTCTATTGCTCATGTATGCGGGGTTATTTGTTACATGCAGATGGGAAGACATGTACAAGTGAGCAATTTCATCCAATGAATGAAATAAAAAATACTATGAAATGTGTTTACTTTTTTTCAAGATATGAGTGTGTGTGCACCCGGAAATGGAAATTGTATGCAGATTTGCACTGACACAAATGGATGCTCCTGTAAGAGTGGTTATGCTTTAACCACTGATAACCAAACATGCACTGGTGAGAGCACACATGCGTTGCATAGCAATGCTTATTGTTCTTATATAATCTTTTCTGTCAGATATTGATGAGTGCCTAACCAATAATGGAGGTTGTGCACAAAACTGTGCCAATACCAATGGAAGCTTCTTATGTTCATGCAATGTTGGTTACTCCTTGAACGTTGACAGCAAAACATGTGCTGGTAAATGGAAATGTATATTTTATCACATTTTGTGTAAATAAACATCTCATTCCATTGCAATCAAAAAAGTAAACGGTGTGCACAATTTGATATCTAGTCGCAAAAGCATATGATGCTCAATACAAATATTGTATGACTGTCCACAAGTATGTATGAAGTTTGAAATGCTAGTAGTTTCATACAGTTTAATTGCTTGATAACACAGCATGCAGTGGTTCGATTTTCTGCAAATACTTCACTGACCTAATGCTCTTTATATTCTCAGCCACCAACGAGTGCTTAAACAACAATGGAAATTGCTCGCAACTGTGTATCAATACTATTGGAGGTTATATCTGTTCATGCAATTCAGGATATGTCTTGAAAAATGACAACACCACATGTGCACGTAAATCTACCTTATGCCATTTTGCTGCCAAATAAAAATTTTGCACTGCATTTTAGAAAGTAGACTATGTCCAAAGATTTATTTTGAAATTGAAACCCAACATTATAATACAACGCCTATTATAATTTCATTACCTTGATGTGTTAAAGGCCAAGTGGTTGAACCAATGCAACCTTTCAAATAGGAAGTGTTATGTTAGAAATAAGGTACATGGACACATACAAATATATGCATTGTGACTTCTGAACATGTTAATACATCTAAAGCTTGGAGATTCATTCATTTTTGATGTATATACCTCATATTGTTATGCATTGAAATGATGTGTCCACTAGTGTACCAAGTAACATGACACTGTACATACATGATTGCATTGTCATAACGTAAAGGCCAAAAGTATGCAAAGGATTGTCAAGTTTTTAGTGAGATTCTTTCTTGCCACAATGTATTGGTCAGGATTTAACCATTGCAAGCTTAATTATAGATTTTATCTTGATGCTATCTCTCCAACCTGTAAAGGCCCCACAACACTTATACAACTGCGATTAATGGAGGTCAATAACTGCACTAGTTGGAAGGTGAGGGTGTTTTGTAGCACAACATAAAAACCATTCAGTTCAGCATTAAAATATACTCTGTGAATTACATTCAGAAGTTACCCTAATTACTTTATACAATCACAATTCCATTGTTGAAAAGGGGGATTTTATGATCAAAATTAAATTGTAGTAAGGAGACAGTGGATCTATGTAACTAAATCATATAAAGAACCATATAAATTTTAATACTGAAATATAAATTTGTTTGGGTGGTTTTATAAGAGAACATTCCATATATGTTGTGAGTTACAACTAATTCTGTACAAAAAAAAACACACCTGCACTGCACAAATGTTTTTTCTCTGCAGATGGACAATGGAATAACTGAACTTATAACAAAATGGATAGAAAATAATGTGAACCCATTATGCTCTTGTCGATTTACTGTCTACAGTCCAAGCATATTCTGTTTTGACAATGTCAGCTTAACACTTCGAGGAAGTGCTGAGACCACACTGGTTACCTATTTACAACATTGGGTGTCTTCTGGTAACTCCACCGTAACTATACAAGGGGTGGCATTACATGTAGATAAGAGCTGCAAAGTTGTCATTCAGTCCTTGGATGATGCAGGATGCCAATACATAATTGAAGAACCACAGAAACTGACATCAGAAGTGGGAATCATTGTTGGTGCAATCATTGGCTTCACTGTAGCTACTGGAATCATTCTGTTCTTAATAGTTGCACTTTGGAGCTATAGAAGGATGAAGAAAATATCTTTCAAGTAAGAACTTATATAGTACCATGATGTAACATTCACATTGATAGGGGTTGTCATAGCGTTGAATTTCACACTAGTTATGAAAGGAAGAAAATTTTTGGGAACTCGTCAGCATTAAACATACATGCCACTAAGTTTGGTAACACAAAGCTTAGCGCACACATTTTGTCTCTGCATGCTTGTAAATTTGCAACATATTTGTAAGCTTGCAGATGATAGTTATAAATGAAAGCAATGAGCTATCTGTGAACCATTTCTTTTCTATCAGGAATCCTATTTACAGCAAAGATAATGTTGCAGTGGCTCCGTATGACACTACAATAAACCCAGCGTATCAGATTGTGAGTGATTCCGTTGCCGGTAGTGTCAACACATCTACTACTCCGGCTTTGTATGACTATGCCACTATCGGTGATGCTCCCACAAGCATTGATACCAATGCAGATGCCAAGAAAACAACTGCTGATAACAGTTACCAGGCCATAGGCAATGGCCAATTTATTGGCAGTTCCTCTGGTGATTATGAAACCTGTGACAATGTGGCACCCAGCAACACAGGTGGAAATCCTTTGATAAACCATTATGACACTGTCGGAAATCCATTTGTTCTGCATTATGATACACCTAGTGGCATGGTTGTGCAAGAAAACAGCACAGCAAGTGAGAAAATTGGCACGGAAAGCAGCAGCTGAAGCTCCAAGATTGCACAAATTCCAACCCTGCTGCTAATCTAACAATAACATTTTAAAATTACATATATTTTGTCTTCTCAGTGTGTATCATTTACTTGTGCATCAGTGCAGTGATATCACTTTGCGCTATTTTTTTTTTTTTCTCATTAAATGTAGTTCCTTTGTTTTCTGAAAAGGTATACGGGCTAAGTTGTGATAATTTTGTGCAATGAAACTAGTTATTGCAATGTCCTATATTTCAGGATAATAGTCGTACATTTAAACACACAGTATAATTCTAAATGGGTAGGTATCTACCCAGGATGGCCCTTGAGATGGCTCGGACAAGGGTGAAGTTTAGCCTGCTATACATTTTACCCAAAGCTTGGTTGTTGAGGTGGCGGCGATGCAAGATGCAAGGCAGGAGAAGGTGGCTTGAGCCTCTTTGCCCCAGTTGACGTACGTCTCTACAGCGAGTGGGACACAAACCCATCCCAGCTCAGAGCACTTGGGTCATTGGCTCTGTGCTTTCGCACCTCTGCCTCAAGTGATCCACCCCTAACCACCATTTCACTGCTGTCTGTAGCTCATTGAGGTCATTATATAGGTCCAATGGTCATCAAACCAGTGGCAACACCGTTGTCATGATACCAACAACATGTGAAGGTGGAAATCCTGTTATCCCTGTTACCAATCCGATCCTATGCGTCATGAGACACCTGGTAATATGTCCACCAACCCCAGCATGGTAATGCTAGAAAATATGCCTGAGGGAAGAGAACCTTGACATGAATGGAAAAATTCAGCCCGTGGATGTCTGCAAAACTGTTCGAGAATGTTAGCCTGGTTGTGTGCACCATATTTGTGTACTGCTTATTTGTGTGCATATCGTATTTAAATATGGTTCTAAATCGCAGTTATCCACATCTTCAAAGAATAAAAGTAAGTACGTAATTGAGCAATGTAGTATCAGAAATAATGATACAAGTAAATAAAAACATTCTCTACGAGAAAGTTGGTGGGATATAGGATTTGATTATGACATTGGTGGTGTAAAAAGCAAGGAAACAAGGTCTTATCAGAAGGGAAAATGTCATAGTCCTATATTTAGCACATTTCTAGGGCATGTGTTGTTTGTGTGCTAAATATAGGACTATGACATTTCCCTTCTGATAAGACCTTGTTTCCTTGCTTTTTACACCACCAATGTCATAATCAAATCCTATATCCCACCAACTTTCTCGTAGAGAATGTTTTTATTTACTTGTTTTCTTAATTTTTTTTCATACCCAAGTAACCCAATGACTGTTGTATGGCTGCTTCTCCCTTTTCACACATGCCGTTTATATACCGTAATTAAATTATACAAGACATAGGAGGCTGATAGTCGATTGTTTATCAAAGTATTATATTATATAAAAGCGAGTCCTCCAGCCGATTCTGAAGCTATTGGTGAAATTTTCATCGCTTAGAAATGTTCCTGTCCTGAGTTATGCGTTGCCAAGAAGAAGGAGAGGAAGAAGAAGAAGACGACCCGCCCCTTGTTCCGAGACTGGGTACGAGGACGGGCAGTACACTCTTGTTCTCAACAACCACGCGGTTCAGCGACATGAAACAAAAACGAAACTACTCATTTTTGACTTCTAGATCGATCGCTAAAACAAGCTACACGATCCGATCGTCGGGAGTGTTACAGACGGGTCGCGTTTTTTTAATGACATTCATAGTCGTGGTCAAATCCTATATGGAAGTTTCTAACGAAACTTCCGATGTTGTCCTATATAGAACCAAGATTGTCTGTATAAGGGATGAGTTATTTTAACTTGATACATCTGTCAGAAACATCACTGACTGTGTGAACCATGAATTATTAATAGTTAAGGAACACTCGATGTTGGATAACTGTTAGTACTCATTTACTATGCCCAAAAATTTTTTCGGTAACAGGTTAAAAATTAGTATTACGTCATTATTCGTCATCTGTCTGCTGAACTTTTAAAAAATGAACCAGGGACTAACGCTTTGTGTTGTGCTCTTCAGTTGCTGGAGTGCTGGTAAGTGACGTTTTGGTTAGCGGGCCAAGCAGCGCGTGGCCTCGTTTGGTGCAATCAAAGCGTTGGCGACCTCAGCAGTATGTTTGATACGTGTTTGCCACGCCTATCCTATTCTGTGCTCGCGCGTGTCCCAGCCATGACTGCGCTCGACTCGAAGAAGAAACGTTTGAACTTCTTTTAACCAGTTTCTGCTGCGCGCAAATATGTAGAGGTGGTGGGGGGCGTATCGACCGCGTGACAATCCTTTTTGTTCAAAACGGAAAAAAAAATCAACGATACTGCAGCACTACGAGATAGCAGCCTAAGGTCATGGCTGTGGAGCGTATCTAATCAAACGAACTAGCGTAGGCCCTTTATACAATGTCACACGTCTCAGCTGGCGGTGTTCCGCTAGTATTTTCAGAAGTTGTTTGCTTCTCTAAGCGTCTTATTGGCATGTTTGTAAGGAGAGGGTATCCACAAAAAAACGTAAAGTTCCGGGGTCTAAAAGAATGTAAAAATGTATGGGAGGAAAGCTTGCATGAGTGCCATGACGCGCGGTGTGTACAGTAGTTTTTAGAGTTTACATTATTTATTAGCGACGTTATTTCTACGAGCGGTTCAGTCTGCGCGGTTGCAGTAGTCCTTACACTATTGTTTCATCCAATCAGTAACTTTAACCCCTGCCGTTCAACATATTATAGACTTTAGGTAGCAGTAATGAAGGTCAGACAGAACTACGGCTTGCCCAGGTGGTAACTATTATCTAGTTGGTTTGACTGTCTTAATGTTTTGAGGGAGCATGTGATGTGTATTTCAATTTTGCACTACACCCGATACAGCATGGGCTGGGAACCTGAGCGCTGATTGTGAGAAGGGACCCTCCTACTGGTGTCGCGACCTCACCACCGCCTCCCAGTGCGGGCAGTTTGAATATTGCCTCGACAACAGTTGGAAGGTGAGAGCCTGGGATTGTTTGTTCAGAGTGCACTCTGATATGCTGATTAGCATAATTGCACACACAATGGCATGATCTGTTTCTTGACATCACCTGACCTGTGGTCAACATCACCTGACCCATGGTCAACATCACCTGACCCATGGTCAACATCACCTGACCCATGGTCAACATCACCTGACCCATGGTCAACATCACCTGACCCATGGTCAACATCACCTGACCTGTGGTCAACATCACTTGACCTTACTCTACAACTTAACAACCACCCCCTCCTACCATCCCAACCCTCACCTCATCACATCTTATCTTATGACCACACCCACTTTATTAGCCCTACAACTGGAGTTGGGGGGGGGGGGGGTAGTTTTTAAAAAGCAATGTATAACTTTATTATGGTTTACATTACTAGCATAATAGTTATCGATGTGTGCATTGATACCTTTAATTAGTCTGATACCTTTAATTTTTAACTACCTTTTCAATTTCTTTCTAAACCCAGCGCCCAGAGGGTCTTCTATGCATTGTGTGTGAGCTAGTGATGAAGGATCTGGAGTCAATGTTGGTCACCAATGCCACAGAGGTGAGCAGGTGGCCAGTGCCCACACTAACAATGAATACCATATCTGTCATATTTACTCACCCTCCCCCTGTTACCCTCCTCTAACTCTCCGTGTGCAGGCAGAGATCGAAGCAGCCCTAGAGAAGGTGTGCACCCTCCTCCCAAGTACTCTTAAGTCAGATGTAAGGCCCTCTCTGTGGGAGGTGGGGGGGGGGGGGGGGGTGTATAAGCAGCTCAGCTTATGTATATACCACCACACACATATATAAAACAACCTGTCATCGTTTTTTCCTACTGTTGTTTGTCATATTATTGTGTTGTGTGTGTGTGTGTTTTGGTGCAAGTCTGTTTCCCCAAAAGCATTAGTAAATAAGTATATTGTTTCTTGTGTTGTCTGACTTATCACGGTTGTCGCTTTACTTATTCTTATCCTCATGTGTGTTCATTCCTGTGTACACGTGATGTAGTCTCTGCACGCTTGTGTGTTGTGTCATGGAAGCTCTCAAGCTCAACTGTTGTGCTTGTAATTCATAGTGCCAGAGCTTCGTAACCACCTATGGTCCACAAATAATCAAGCTCATTATGGAGGGAACTTCTCCAACTGTGGTATGCACTGTACTTGGCCTGTGTTTCCAGTCCACTCCACCAGCAGTAGTAGTGGGTAAGACCTCATCCCCCTCCCCTTCCCCACTTCTTGTGGTATTGATGTACACTTACTGATATCAAGGCTTAGGTCTATAATGCATATATTCATCACTGACCTTGACCACATTTGGTAAAATTTAGCAATGAATATAGTTCCTGCCCTCCCCAAAAAATGCTCATGGGTAGCACTGGGCCAGAAGTGGGATTTCGTGATGAATTTTGATGTTTGAAATTTCATATTTTAGCTACATTTCAACCAGAATGAAATGTCACATTTTCATGCTGTATTGACATATAAGGATAGCTGACTTTCATACAAATTTCCTTCAGTGTAACATGTCATATTTCAGGTGGAGGTAAGATGACATGTTGCACAAATGTAGAAAATGTCTCATTTCATACATCATTTTATTGACTGAAATATCTTTTATGCATTATTATAATTAATTACACATGCATATTTGACATTAACTTTTAATGGTTGAATTGTAAGCAAAGGATATCAACTTTGAATAAGCATTTTGAAGGTAAATACTGCAGCTGACCATAATCACTATATCCATGCGTGTGGCCATTGAGTATGCATACGGTATAGCAGCTGATCACATCTGGTAAATGACTCATCCTGGTATACTTTCACCCTCTTCTGAAAAACGATATACATCAGACATTCATTTTGCAACAGACAATTTATGGTCATTGTTGAATTTACTTATTTAGTGAAACACATTACTCACTCCAGGGTAGAGGGTGTAAAACAATGGAGTTGTCCTTTTGACCCCATCGCCATCAGTGTTGTCCTCTGAAGACATGAACTCATTTTTCATAACTGTCACTCTGTAGGCCTAGCCATATAAGGAGAGAAGTACTCAGCAATACACTGCTGCAGCGCGCAGGATGTTTTATTGCGCATCAATATGTGTTTCATTTAAATTTTCTATTTGTAGACTCGACCTTGTGATATTTCCCACAAAATGTTATCATTTGTGTGACGTGGAAATCACTCTAAAATGTCAAATTTCAATAACGCATGCATCGTATACACGTTTCGAGCAAATTTTACACATGCACATAATGTAACATTTTGTACAGGGGATGAAATCTGTACTGAAATGTCACATTTTGCATATACCCAAAATGAAATGAAACTTGGAATGGCCATACACATTTCCACAGTTGTAAGTACACGTGAGGAAATGTGACATGTCATACAGCAGGCTAAAATTTCTATTAAATGTCACATGTGTATAGCCGAAATAATCTGAAATTCCACTTTTGGCCCAGTGTATGAATGTTTACCTGTGTGCATGACTGGCTATTGCCAGTGGGGGTGCACACACGCACACACACACACACACACACACACACACACACACACACACACACACCATACCTTACCATTGTATAAATGTTACGCCGCCTAAGCATACGAACAGCACATGTACACGTGCTCGTAGAGATAGAGGTTCTGTATTGTTTATATGGGACAGTTTCCAGCAAAATTGCCCTTCTGGGAGTTATGCTATAAAAATTTACATGAATCTGTATATCTTCACAACCTTACGACGCTTCCCTTTCAAATATCCTACACTTGTTCCCATGAGCGCAAAGTTCACCAACTAACCCATCCAGTTAGAATCCCACGTATCCTCAGGCACAAGTGTGATTAGAGTTTGTCTAATTTGGTATTTATGTAGAAGAGTCCTGTAGCTATTTAAATGCCCAGTCTGTTGATTTAAATGCTATCCGTTATGAGGATATGGTTTTGTAAAGTAAGTGAACATTTTCCTGCTCGATTCACACTGATAGTGTAGGTATACATTGAATGGGTGTGGTTTGCTTTTTAATTATTACACGGCAAGAAATTGTGCGCTCAATTTGCACAGCAATGTCTACGTAACGGATAACATTCAAGTCAACGATCTGAACATGTAAATAGCGTACATAACACCTGTAAATATACCATATTTAATGAGCTTACAATTCTTGTACCTGTTGCATGGATTCACCTGGGGGGGGGGGGGGGAAACGACGCAATTGTGCGCAAAAAACGGCCATAAATGCACGGTCTTCAAGACGCTGTATCTCATTGATTGTGCAATATAGTGGAGCTACATTTTGCATATTTACAAAGCGGTCCTGTGTCTATAGAAATCCAAAGATGGTTTAATTTGCGATGCATCGTTCCGAAGATATTCACATTCAAGTAAAGGGCTTGATTTCGCTGGGTTTTGTACTTGAAGCCCACGAAATCTTGCTCTAAGTTGATTGTGAATATCTTCGGAACGATGCATCGCAAACTAAACCATCTTTGGACTTCTATAGGCACAGAACTGCTTTGTAAATATGCAAAATGTAGCTCTACTATATTGCACAATCAAGAAGATACAGCGTTTTGAAGACCGTGCACTTTGGCGCGTTTATGGCCATTTTTCGTGCACAATTGCGCGCGATTATGTCTTTCTTCTTTCCTTGGGAATTTTAATCCAACGGGTTGGTACTCACAGCAGCGAAAATCTCTGGAGCACTAAAATCGATTTATTAGCGGGAAATGATGTTAAAGAAAAGCGTTGTTGAGAAGATATATTGATTAACATGCAATTTTTAGTGATAAATTATAACTCCAGAAGAATGATTTTGCTGGAAAATTTCCGATATGCATATAAATGAAATTCATAATATGATCACACACACACACACATGCACACACACATGTTTGCATACTACTTTATCGAAAATGAAGCTGACGAGCCAAAAGTGAAGGTAACATTTGATTAATGCATGTATCATGTGCATCTCTCTCTGTGTACATAAACACACATGTATATGCTACGTAACAACATTTCTTCTTTTGAGGTTAGGCCTTACACCACCTTTGGTGTGTGGACTTAAATACATTGTACATAGTGTGTATGTGTGTGTATGCACGCGCTTGTGTGTGGATGTGAGTCAATGCTGTGTTTTGTAAGGTCTAGTAAGACAATGCTGCAATTATCTTGATCATCACAATAAAAGGTCGGCTGGTTCACTTACATTTTGTCTTATGTCTGTCCCTTGTAAATGTTGTTCAGGAACAGGGGCTCCTGTGCCTTGTGTGTGAGCTAGTGGTGAAGGAGCTGGACGATCTCATTATCAATAACGCTACAGAGGTAACAGGATAGGTCTTTTGGGTGTAAGTCATCATAACCGTCTTCCTTGCTGCTATTTCTTTTTAACTTGTGCATTTAGGCTGAGATTGAAGCAGCTTTGAAAGACGTCTGTAGCGTACTCCCAAGCACACTGAAGCAAGATGTAAGAATTTGTTGCCATGGTGATTGTGATGTGTACCACGTACTGGCCCCTCCCACCTTGGTGGGCACCAACTCCCTGTATAACTTTGTCTGCCTCCTATATGAGTATTGTTTATGCCATGGCTAGTGTCATCATTGAGAAGTATTTGCAGTACAAATGCCTTATGTGTAACCACAGCAAGCGCCCCCTCGTCCTCTCCCCAACATAAGGACAACTGAACACGTCCATACACTTATACTATAGTAGCAATTAAACACATTCACAACAGCAGAGGCGTTCTAATGGTGTCCTCAGCGTATACATATGCACATACATGCTCAACCACACACTCCCACCGTAAAGCCCCCACCTTTCGCAGGTATGTAATGGTCTGTTTTCTTTGACAGAGCTGTTGCTGTAGCTTTCATACCGTTTTTTTTTTATGTGTTCTTGTGTTCTACTTTCTAACCCCCCCTGCACTGATAGTGTGACTCGTTTGTGGCAACCTATGGACCGGACATCATCAAGCTCATTGTGGAAGGGACTTCCCCCAAGCTACTGTGCACACTACTTGGTGTGTGTATCGTCCAGGCCAACACAGAAGCCATAAGTAAGTACTGTGGGTGAAAGCCGGCCAGATAGCTCACATGTTGTAAGTTTATCAGCAGAAATAGTAATATTATTATGTTCAGTGTGTGTATGTATTGTGTGTGTGTGCGTGCGGGTATGTCTGTGTGTGTGTATGTATGCATGCATGTATGTCACTTATTAAAATAGACTTGATACTATTGGTGAACCACACAATAATTGTACAATACACTATTGGTGAACACAGCCTAATAATTATTAATTAAGGATAGTACAGAATATGTATTAAAATAAATATAAATAAAAACATATTTATAGGTATGTCTACTCCATGTTTATTTAGCTATCCCCTCATCCTATCCCATACCTAGATGACTGTGACATCTGCAAGGTGGTTGTCAATGTTGCTGACGCATACCTGGCTGACAATGCCACTGAGGTGAAACCATTATTTTTTTACTTTTTGCCACACAATTCTCGTTAATATTTTTGTATGTGTGATCACTGAAGGCTATTCTTGTTTCCTTTTAAAGCCTGAAGTTGCCAAGGTGTTGGAAACGGTTTGTGATATCATGCCTGACACTATCAAGTCTGAGGTCAGCTTTTCTGCCCTAATTCTTACTTTGGTGGTTTTAGCGTCTCGGTTTATTATTATTATTATTATTTTTGTTGCTTTTTTTTTTTTTTGCAGTGTGTTGGGTTTGTGGGTAATTACACTGAGGAATTGGTGTCGCTGCTGCTGCAAGACCTGAAGCCAGATGAAGTGTGTCAGGTGAGTGTTGCGATGGAGTTGTGGTAAGGTGTGAGTAGTCGTGCCAGAATTTTTTTCATCTTGTCATACACATCCAATTTATGATTTATGATTAGATAACGTTTTTTTTTAATGGACATTGTTGAGGAAAATCACTTGGGGGGTTATAATTTATAATTGGATGTCATATGAATCTATATCAGGAATTGACCCAGGTCGTGAATATCATTTTTAATGTGACCTACACATTACTCGCGTATCAAGAAATGGATAGTTTAGCTCTTTGTTGATATCAAACTGGAAGGCAAAGACAGTCATTTTAATGTTTTGTTCCAGTCTTCAAACTGTTTGCTTTAAGAGAACACAAAAAGCTCGTGCTGTTCTCGTTAGCAGACCAATTCTTCTCCGTCATCGTCATCATTGACTTCTAATTCTTCTTCATCTTCTCGGGTGAGTATAACTCGGGGTAGGAACGATTTTAAAGAGTGCAAATTATACCAATCGCTTTAAAATCTGGAAGAACATCTTCAGGTATCAGATATAGCATGAAACTGATATACGTAATCATTGCATAATATGAAGTGCTATATTAAAGTGTTCCCATGGCAACATTCACATAGAATTAGAATTGTGCAGCGTTGTGAACATGGGATTTCATTTGATTGCAGTTTTGTTCACCACTTTTGGCTAGCGAAGTTGTTTTTGTCAAAATGCCTTCACATCGAAAAAAAAAGAGGAGAACTGAGCACCTCCAAAATTGAGATGATAAGTTAGAGTCCACCCACGTTCGATACAACGCTGATCCTGAACAAAAGTGGGCGTCTGTTTGTGACAGCTACAGAGCAGATCCTGCTACGTTATAACAATAACTTGTCAGCACTTATCAGTATTTACAGTTATCATTGACAATAATTTTTAAAATTTGAGGAAACAAGAAAAACATTCTCGAATGAGAAAGTTGGAATTGGAGGCAAAGGTGGTGTAAAAAGGGAGGGAACAAGGTTATGGGAAAAGAAAAATGAGGCAAAAATCCGTATTAAGCACATGTAGATGTAACAGAACCGAAAGAAGTGCTAAATTTTTTGTCTCATTTTTCTTTTCCCAAAACTTTGTTCCCTTTATGTTTACACCTCATTTGCCTCCAATTCCTATATCCCACCAACTTTCTCGTTAGAGAATGTTTTTCTTTACTTGTATCTCTATCTTTGCAACCATACAAAACTTCCCATGTAAAATTTTCTACCCTTTTTCTCACACCATTTCATTTTATGAATATCGATTCTTGTGTACTGCATAGTTTTGCCACTGTAAGTACAAGTTCATCAACCCATATTCCACGTATATCCAGATATGATGTGCCATAAATGCGCCAAATTTGGTTGCATGTATAGAGGAATCCTGTAGCTCTTTAAGCGTTATTTGTTATGGGAATATAACTGTGCAGAGTAAAAAAATTCATGCCAGTAATGTAGGTCCTGTGGTTTGGTTAAATAATTTTCTCAGTCAAGTATAAAAACATATATTTAATTTGTGTTTTTTATTCATGCACGGGGAGGGCATTTTGAATTCAATATTTCTTGTCTCATCCATCAGAAGCTCAAGCTGTGTACCTCATTCAAGGTGTTGCTGCATAAATTGGATTGAGGCTGTCGATGAGCAAGGGAGCATCACTTACAAGAACGTTACTTTTGTTTGGCTGCTGTAGCACAGCAATGCACTCTTTAAAGTAGCTGTAGAGCCCAGTGCTTTCTTTGTTGTCTGTCTAAATTGTTACATGTGCAAATAATTAATTTAATCTTGTGAGGTATTTGCGATTGTTCACAACGTGTCAATCTCAAAATATGCAAATAGAAGCGAAGGTGACATCAAAATACTGCGTTGTGCATTCAAAAACATATGTAACCCGGAATTCATCTTCTAACTCCACATCTGGGATGCTTTAGACCGACCCTGGTGGTTTGCATGGGTGATGGAATGCAGCCATTGGGCCAAGGGTTGCACATACATCACTTACACACTACATGGTGCTCCGTACTGTCATGAGGGCACACAATTTACTTGTGTAAATTTATGACTTTTCCTACTCCCCACCTATTTCATAAGCTGTGTGTAGTGGCATAAAAGTGAGAAACCAAGCAAGCATGGCTGTGGAAGGATTGAGGGTTGCCTTGTAGAGATTGGTATACTGGGGAAGAATTTTGATAGAAGGTGAGGCCAGTCCAGGATTGTTGGGAGCTCGTACACCATGGAATGCCATAAAATACACTAAAAGATTTATTGAGATGGATGATTTGAGTAAGACCTTTTTGACATGCGAGGTGATCTGTGTCATGCCACACCAAATGTCCTTTTGGCATATCTGGATTCCTTTTAGCTAGTAATAAATATACAAACTAAAAATAGAACCATGTTATTCTCTCTCAGTAATAAAATTTAATTAAACTAGTTTGAATGGGCAGCTCATATACTACATGTTGCTGTATAAAGTTGACCACTATCCCACTTAACAATGTTCTGAAAATGAAAACCAAGGCTTGTTTGCCACTTGACACTTCCTTATTTCCGGTACTTGTTTTTGCTCAATGAGACCGTGTTGTTAGAGTTTTAAAAAATGTTAAACGATCAACTAAACATTAAAGCACACCCAAAATAGTTATGGCCAAGTATCTTTTAGGTTATACCATTAATAGTGCTGGAACTCCATTTTTTTGTATGAAATGAGCAAATAACACATAAACCTTCAAGGAAACTGAAAATACATGGGCAGATCTTTCTAAATCCTTTGTGAACGCAGTTTTTATTCTGCAGCACATTGAATTAGCTGTTGGGCTCAGAGTTCATCACTAGCTGTATGGCTGGATAGGGGATAAAGTCATGTTGATTGGGCACGTGCAGGCTGCTAAAACTTCCACATTTAGGTGGTTGCAAACTACATTATACTGCTATCCAGCGTAAGTGATGGTTATCTGCAATGAAGTATCTCCGTTGCTCCATGCTTGTGCAATACATACACTTTCATGTCGGAACAATTGGTGTGCAGCTGAGCAGGTGTTATGGTCTAGGTCTGATGGGTGGAGGTGTAAGGTCTGATTGACTGATGAATGGGGAGGTGGACTAATTAGGAGTGATAGCCTGAAAGGGCAGAGTACCTCATCTTTACAGTATGAAGGGGTGTCACTCACATATGCATGACCAACATTATATCACGGAACAGTGCGTGAAACCGTATGTATTACTTTAAAACGGTCCAGCTGGCCCGCTTTAAAGCGGGCCAGCTGGACCGTTTTAAAGTAATACATGGAAGTACGAACCTTAGCATTCTAGTTTAACTATCAAGCTTTAGTGGTAAGTAGAACATCAGTAGCGTTAAATCGGGCTGGCTGGCCCGATTCAAAACCGGTCAGCCCATGGTCCGCATGCGCACATTAAGGTGTAAAATCTTTATATTGCCTGCACGTGGCGACCTGTAGAGTGTCTTTCGAGGTGTTGGTCGTTGCTGTGGTTTGAAATGTCGAAGGACAATTTCGAAGAGTATTGGCCAGGACCTCCCCTGACGATGATAAGAGATCTACCAGTGGTGTCATACACAGGAAGCTAGGTCAGAAAATCAAGGATTGTCTTCTAGGAATGTAGCTGAAATAACATTTGATCAATATTTGATGTGGCAGCATCTCATTGCTTGCTTTGAATAGCCCTTTCCCAGCTGAATCAACGCCCATGAAATCAAGAGAAACGTGTGGAAAGAATTCACCATCCTGCTGCATTGCCATTGCAATCTACCTGAGTGTTATGATAACAACATGATAGAGTGTGAAGTATGTGGCAAATGGTTCCACTACAGATGTGTACAGCTGAAAAAAGCACCTAAAACCATGTGGAAATGTTCCAATTGCTAATTCACTCTTTGGCAGTCACTTCGCATTTATCAACTACTTCATTACATTATTATCAAACACTATACAATGCTATATATAATAGATAAAGCGTGTGTTGTTAATAGATAAAGCGTGTGTTATTAAAAACTGGTCAGATAGCTGAAATTAAGATGGGCTAGGCGGCCCACTTTAAAGCCGGCTATGTGACCCGCTTTAAAACCGGCTGGCCCGGCCCGGTTTAAAGCAGGCCAGCTAGCCGGTTTTAAAGCGGGCCGGCCCGGTTATGGGAGGCCAGCTATAGCCGGTTTTAAAGCGGGCCGGCCAATATTCAAATCGGGCCGTAACATCTACATCCATAACACCAATGCGCGTGTAGTGTAGCGGCGATGATGAAAGATTAGTGAGTTAATTCATGCTTGGAGACTATAAATAACTAGACGGGCAGTGGAGGCGCCAATGACTGGGTAGTCTACAAAAGTCATTGGCGCCCTGTGACATCGCCAAACAAATGAATATTGATAACTCATACATTCTTCACACACACACACATACACACCTCAACGTGGGGGTGAGGTGTACACACGCTTATCGCCTATGCTTATTCATTTATCTTAGCTTCGCGGTCTGTGCGGATAATTTTTTACGGCCGCAAAACATATCCATCTACCACTCAATCTCCCGGATACGCGCGAGAGCGAGACTTCCACATTAATTGTTATTAACAACATGTTTTATTTTCAGCTAGTTTATTTGCGTACAAAGGCCCCAACTAATACCAGTACACACAGGGATCGATCACTATTTTGAGAGGCCATTTATATAATTACACAACACGGAGGGCGTTTAAAAATTAGCGTCATTGTGACGTTAGGGGAGGGGGGGGGGGGGGGGGGGGGGGGGGGCTATGACGCTAAGAAAAATTTATTGTCCGCAAGTGTTCTTTTTTATATAACGGGGCATCTAGAGCTCTAGCTAGCTGCAGTGGCAGGACAGCAGTTCTATTCAGACCACACTTTCCATGCTACTATCATTGGGGAATCTAACAAAAACTCAAGGACGTTAAGGGGGTGCGGGGTTAATATGTTAACGTCACAATGACGCTAATTTTTCCAAAAATCGTTTGGACAAGCTCCCTTAAGTAATAAAGAGAGCTAGCTACTATCTGGGTAGTTACAAATTACACCACCAGACCACCTGAGAGCGGGGGTGCGGATTGCTTGTAATCACATTCCAGTGCATTGAGGCAAATGCATCCGCTTCTCTATATAATGACTCAATGACGTGTCACTCATGCACTAAACTGGTAGGTGGGCGGAGCTTCTATTTGTTTACTTGCGCGCATGTTTTTTCTTTGAGTTTTATCCGCCAGTCGATCGGAGAATGCGGATAACTGCGGTAGTTGGTCTTTTGGTTGCTTTTGGTCTCGGAGCGAGTGAGTTACCCTTGGTGGCAATGTATATACGCGTGACGCATCCCGCATGCCCGTATAGTAGTGCTGCCCGCAAATTAAAAGTTTGTTTTTCTCGCTGCAACCGCAGTGTATTTAGCGCACGGGGATATTTATAGCACTGACCTTTCCGATTTGTTCATACATTCACGGATACTTAAAATGAATCAGCTAGCCTGGGCTAAATCAAGAAACGCCCCCCTTTGACGTAAAGGTCTTTTCAACCCGTTCTATTAAACCCACATGTGGGGGAGAGGCAACGCTGCAAGAATTTAACATCGTGAATGGGATTTTTATGTATATAATTAAATTAGGACTACGCGGGCGCCGACCTACGTTTATAAAATTCAAGCTTTTAAGAAGTCCCACTCGCTGCAAAGCAATGCATGTTTCGGAGCATTCCGCAGCGTAAGCATGCCCGTGGTAGTGTGTATTATCTAGGCGGTAAACAATGCAGTTGCTTGCAGCTGCCACTGACAAGAAGCGCACCACGCCCCTGATTGTATTCAGCGTATATGACGCGGGGTGATTAATGTCATCATTAAATGAATGTTAGGTGAAGGAGTGTTACTATGGTGTAGGGCTCACGTGAGTGTTACTTCATACAATGGAATAGAGTTGCGCTGTACAAAAAGTAAAGGGGCGGGTTTTTTTTGGAAAGAAGATGTTTTGGAATCAAATATTATATAACTTAGGAATATGATGTTGTTAAACCACATGCCGGCTTGCTGTGTTATGGCAACAGGAGGACCGGTTGCACATAGATTAATCTGTGAGTTGCAAAAGTCACTAGCTACAGCCAGCCTTGAACATTAGCACAGATCTAAACGTCTTATAAAGAGCACATCAGTCGCAAAGATAACCGCGCTTGGAACTCCCCAGGTTTTCAAACTCGTAACCAACGAGCTATAACAAACGTTCCTGGACGTATGTGGATATTTTGGGGCATCTCTTATGCTTCAGAGGAGATGAGTGTTGATGGTAGACCGGAGTTTTTTCCTTCCTCCCTCCCCACCCAACAGTTATCCATGATTTGACATATAAATATAGGCCACAACTTTTCACATAATTCCCCCAGCATAGCGCATTCAGAGCATTACATGCAACGTTGTTAGAGCTTTCAAAAGAACTGACAGGAGATTTGTATTTGTATTGTAACACTATATGCACATGAGAGAGATGGGGACTCAATTGTTAACAATGCAGCTTTGGGAGCTCAGTATTGATATTATGTCCCCAATTAATTAGGTGGGTGCTCCGTCGGCAGCTTCCAGTGCCCAAATGGGCTCTGCATCCCAAATTATTGGATTTGTGATTACTATAACGACTGCGGAGACAACAGCGATGAGTTTGGATGTTGTGAGTCACCACATGTGTGTTGTTTTGATTTATTAATATTTAATATTAATTGATATTAAATATTATATGATTAAAATAAATACATGAGCATGGAATATACACCTACAGATAAAATAGATTAAGAAACGAGAGTCCGACCATTATTGCTCTCCCAATAGATCTGGTCAAGGTTAGATTAAGCACAGCTACTCTTTGATTTTGGAAACCCAATGGCAAGCTGGGTTGCTAGACGGGAAAATGTGTCCCTAGCCTCCTTCCCCCAATTCCCATAGGTCTGACTGCCAGAGGGACACCCACCCACCCTAGCTCACTGCATTTGGGATCATTAGCCTTGTACTTGCAGGTTTCTGCTGATAGAGCTGTGAAACCTGATATGATATTAATATTCTGGTTTATTAATATTAATCGGGCTATCTAGTGAACGTTTTTAAAGTATCACCATGAGTAACCTAACTAGCTTTCCTGAATTGTTGAGTTATATGAATACATAGAGTATAATATTGTACCTAATTCAGTCCAGCCAGAACCGTACATAATTCTTTGGATCTGGTGGGAGGGGCAAGGATAAATAATTCTTACTGTAGGTACTGTCTGAGATACAGGTAAAATAAAAATAAGGTCAGCATGGGGGGGGGAGGGGGGGGGGGGGGGGGGGGATCATATTACTCACTCCCTATGTCTTGTTATGCAGTATACGTTAAGAATAATGCACCACGCATGTGACCACAAGGTCAAATTTAATGTGGACACAATCCTCTTCCTTCATTTTTATTTATTTATTTATTTAAGATCCCTGTGGCGCTGGTATGTTCCGATGTCTCAACGGAGGCTGCATCAATGTCACACTGGCCTGCAATGCGGTTGAAAACTGCCCGGCAGATAGTTCCGATGAACATGGATGCTATACTGCATGTAGGTGGAGTAGCCTATTTCAGGTGACACTGATCATGTCACATATAGATTTTAGTCCCGGTAATTGGTTACTTTCTGCTGTAATTTTGTATTTAATACTGAGGTATACCAAATTTGTATCAGCATAGACCTGTGCAGTGTTGAATCTCCACTTCTGATATCAGCACTACTGCATCAGGATGAGGGGGGGGGGTAATTTATAAAAAGCCTTACCAGGTAAAGTTTAGCATTTGAGTCTTTTACTCATTCAAAGAATACCAACAGCATCTTACAATAAGCTGATAAGAATCAATGTCTCTACCTTGCATGCTTACGTACAGTATGATTTTTTAAGCCTTGATGTTTGTGAGTCCTTTTTATCTTCACAGCCTGTCCACATCTTCCGTGTGCAAATGGGCAGTGTGTCCTGAACTCAAGCAGATGCAACGGCCTGGATGAGTGTGGTGACGGTACTGATGAGGACGGCTGTGGTAAGATTCTTTGCTTGAGATGTGTGTGCATGCATGCATATGGTGGAGGTGCACATCTGTAGATGCTTGTCATACTCTGAAGCACTGTCTAGTGCAATACACTTTGTGTGCAGACTACTATTTCCAATGGTTTCATGGATGTCGTACCTGCATCATGTCATTTCAGCTTTCCATATACTCTTTTCGTTTAGCATGCATGTTTAATGAACACGTACTAATATGATTTTTCTTCCTCTTCCTCCCTCCGCTCACCCTTTCCTCCCTCCACTCCCTCTCTCCCTCCTCTCTTCCCTCCCTCCTTCCCCTCCCTCCCACCTCTCTCCTTCCCTCCCTCCCCTTCCTTCCCTCACTCCCCTTTCTCCCCTCCCTCACTCCCCTTCCTCCCCTCCCTCACTCCCCTACCTCCCCTCCCTCACTCCCCTACCTCCCCTCCCTCACTCCCCTACCTCCCCTCCCTCACTCCCCTACCTCCCCTCCCTCACTCCCCTACCTCCCCTCCCTCACTTCCCTCACTCCCCTACCTCCCCTCCCTCACTCCCCTACCTCCCCTCCCTTCCTCCCTCCCCCTTCCTCCCCTCCCCCCTTCCTCCCCTCCCCCTTCCTCCCCTCCCCCCTTCCTCCCCTCCCCCTTCCTCCCCTCCCCCTTCCTCCACTCCCCCTTCCTCCCCTCCCCTCTTCCTCCCCTCCCCCTTCCTCCCCTCCCTCCCTTCCTCCCCTCCCTCCCTTCCTCCCCTCCCTCCCTTCCTCCCCTCCCTCCCCTCCTCTTTCCTCCCTCTACCATCTTCCTGCCTCTGTTGCAGGGTCTTGCAATCTGAACCAGTTCAGATGTCGTAATGGAAACTGCATTGCTGCATCATATGCGTGCAACTACAATAATGACTGTGGAGACAACAGTGATGAGTTTGGATGTGGTGAGTTAATCATGCGATGTGGGTATACATTAGGTCCAGACTGAGTGAGGGAGGAGGGGAATAGTGCATGCATGCATGTGCATATACAATCCACAGGAATATGTTTTGAATGTCCAGTGTCTCCATGAACAAGTAAATAACAGCATTCTCTTGTCTGTGCAATGGCAGGTGTACATGTGGGATTGAGTCACACAAAACGTACAGAGTCCAGAGCCCCACCCCACCCCACCCTCCCCCAAGTGCTGTATCCTTGTCTAATTAGCTTTTTCTTGATGTTCAAACATAGTACTTAATATGGAAATACATGCAAGGCAGATCTTCAAATATGAATGTTTGAACGACATAAAGTAATGACTGAGCCCTCTGCTGCTGCCAGTACACACAAGGTTGATGGCAGTGTCAAGGATAGCGCTGTATGGTAGGTGGGTGGTTATGAAATGACTTCGTAGGCACATTATTGCTTAACGGCACAACGGTGTTTTGTGAAACTTAGAGTATGAGACAGTGTCCAGCAAAATCACACTTTTCAAATTTAAATTTGAGAGCCTCTAACAAATGATCATTACTAATCCAAAATATCATAAATTCATAAGGCAACATTTCAATGCGAGCGTTAATATCTTTTCTTTAGCTTGTCCTGAACAACATTGAAAACGTATCATAAGGTGGATACATATTTTGCTGCCGCTATAGGAGGATCGCATTCTAAACGATTTATATGCATGAAGTAAGCGTACAATAATGCTGTATTCTGCTCACGATGTCCTGGCTTACCTACCATTTAAAAGTTCTAACCGCAAGAGGAAAACTCGCATTTGCTGAGCTAAACCAGAGATAATATTCTATATATGATCTCTGGCTAAACATATCGAGGGAGACTCCCCCCCCCCCCCCCCCCCCTCCCCCCTTACAAATGCCAGTCCGTATACTGTCTCTCCCCATTCCCCATTGCGACAACTATCTGCTGTTATGGGTAACGATGAACCGCGTTGCTGCTCCCGGGCAAGGTTGCTCGGTGATGCGCAGCGCATATACATGCATATGTGCATGTATATGTATACAAATCACAAAGGAACATTCATTTTTTCTGATGCATGCGCGCACACAGGTTACTGTTTGCCATCTCAGCTGCGATGCGCTTACTTTACCTGCATCAACTCTACCCTGGCTTGTAATGGGGTGAGCGACTGTGACAACCGTTATGATGAATTACACTGCCGTAAGTTGTGCAATATTGTTAATTGGGCTTATACAATCGATGGGCAACTTCCACATTATATCACATCGAAGATCTTTTTTTTTATTCAACTGCATGCACGCCGCACGCGCGCACTTTTATTTGCTGAGTTGTTGAATCTAATACGCTCCTCAAAACGATTTAGTTCAGTGAATCTTGTTGTTGACAAATACGCACTGTCACATAACATTCATTTGGCCCCCTAATCAGAGATAATATATAGAGGGATTGGAAACGAGCCCAATTAACACTAGGTAACAGCTGCCATCCGCACCTGAATCCTTACAATACCGTGCTGTCAGCACAAGTCAACTTTGTTCTTTGCACTATGTCCAATGGCAATAAAAGACACACAAACGCAGAGATTATATATAGACCAAACTCACAAATCACAGTTCATTAAATTTAAAGTGCTGCACAACAAAAAAAAAATCACAAACTGAAGACTGACAGGAGCTGGACATCTGCCAGGGACAACGACCTTACTCTGGCTGAACACGATATCGTCCAGCAGAACGCAGATGTGATACAAATCGGCGAAACTGTGCATACCAAGGGCTGCGGATCCTACGCGAGGAAAAAACTTAAGGGTTGAACATGCCAACACTGAGTTCTGTACTGAGATCCAGAGATACAAAGGCCGGGGGATACATTAAACAACCATGTTCTGGTTAGGAATACGTACACTTGGCGTGTACGGGCGTCCTCCAGCCTCCCGCTGCAGGCACTTCTCATACTTTCGATGTTGCGCCAACTGAAATTTTGATTTTTCAATCACCTTTGAAAAGGAATATGTTATAAAGCGCATGTTTTTAGTCGAAAAACTTACGGCCACGCCACTTTACAATCTTCAAGCAACACGACAAAACAGGTTACACGCTCGTAGCCAACACAACGCCAACGAAACTGTAGGCCAAAGTTAGCGTATCCAATAACACGCAGTAGCGATTCTGAAAAGTCCACACACATAAAGACCCCCCTACGCCACTTTTCGTGCTTATTCCATCATACACACCGCGTTTTGTTTCAAAACGCGCTTTAGCTGAGCAGATACTGTCGGCCAAAAAGTTGTCCTACCAAATTAACAATTTATTTGACAAGAACCTTTACAACTCGCCAGACGAGGACTCGTAGACCACAAAAATGATTAAGCAGGTAGTCAATACATGTAGGAGCTAGATTCAAAAAACAAAACCGTACCTTCTCGAATGGATTTAGTGGTTTTGGTGCCTTTAGGTCACTTTTCTTTACCCGCGTAAAGGTGTAATTAACACGAGGTCGGATGGTTCGCATGCTATGCCTATTCTATGTATGGCGCACGTGACTCGTTTCCAATCCCTCTATATATGATCTCTGCCCTAATGCCGTGCGTGCTGATTAAGCTATCCTTTTGTTTGTCATCAGCCTGCGCAAGCTTCTCCTGTGCGAACGGCCTCTGTGTGTCAAACTCAAGCAGATGCAATGGGCTGGATGAGTGTGGAGATGGAACTGACGAGAGTGGCTGTGGTAAGGACGGATGTTTGATGGTTGCACGCTTTAATTTGTAACTATTGCCGTTTAGTATATTATTATGTCTGCATTGCATTGGTTTCCAGTTTTGAGCTGCACCAGCCCCCTCATCATACTATTTTCCTCTTTCTCCGATCCTGCAATTAAGTTTATCAGTTCCTCTGTAGTCATGATATCATCATCGTCTGAATCAGAGACCATATGGAATCAGAGACCATATGGCCCATATGAAGCAGAGACCACATGGCCCATATGAAGCAGAGACCCATGTTGGCCCATATTAAGCAGACCATATGAATCAGAGACCCATATTGGCCCCAGATGAAATCCATAATTCTGTGTTCTCTGCAAAGACTATACATAAGCTTTTGTCTAAAAAGAGAAAAATAAATTTGCAAACCTTGAAGCAGTCTTCATTTACAATGTGTTTCTAAAACTTCTAGTCACACATGCATACAGTCAAGAGCTGCTGACCATGCATTTGTGGCCCATAGCTATTGACTATTGACCAGTAAGGATGCCAGCGTGCAGGCTGTGATGGAGGGTTGTTCAAGCTTATCACTATAGCAACACCTCTTCATTGTATGGAATGTGGTATCGCTACGGTCAGAACGCAGTAGCAATACCAATTAAATGTAAAGTTTCTAAACTTGAATCTGTAGGACACATATCCTAGCAGTCAGCTAATTGTTTTTTGTTGGCATGGTAATAGAGTAGGAGGTGGGCTCTTAGACAGAAGCCATCCAAGCATAGTGAACGCTTCAACATACGATATTGTTTAAACAATGCAATTCGTACGCATTCTGAAGCGTTGTACAATTGGCTTGTTGTGGGATCCATGATGTTCATTCCTGAAAGAACTCCTATATGTGGGTCACAAGTACCCAGACCCTTCCCTGTACGTGAGTGCATGGCATTATTTAGTCTATCACTGCATGTATTTGTTTGATTACTACATACAAATGGTAGCTCAAACTATAAATAAACTAGAGGTCAATAGGTTGTTTTCTGAATGCAGCTTGTGACTTGGTCTGATGCTAATACAACTAGTGATGACCTAAGCCTTTAAAAATTATGTAATGGTATTCAGAGCTGTTATGACAGAGACACACAGATTAGCCGTTCTTCATCCCTCCATTGTGCCTCTGATGCAGCCTTCAAGTCTCTCTATCGGCAGGCCAAGGAAGTGTGATCTTTTTTTAATTTTTTGTTGTTGTTGCTTTTGTTTTGTTGTCATTGGTTACTTGCAGTTGACTCCGGCTGCATCTTTTTAATTCCAGCTCCTTGCGCTTCGTACCAGTTCAAGTGTCGTAATGGAGAGTGCATCCCAACGTCGTATGCGTGCGATCAATACACAGACTGCACAGATCGTAGTGATGAGTATGGCTGCTGTAAGTTCCCATTTTAATCGCATACTTGTTGCATTGCACATCAGTTATGGCTTTGGGTTCCTTTGTTTTTATAAAGACCGTTCCTTGTAGGACCTGTCATATAAAAAAGGATAATCTTTGTGTTTTTCAACAGTGGGTTGCAAATTGCATCAGAGATATATGTGAAGACTATCTATAATTATTTTTATGTGCAAAACAGTTTAAATTTGTTTAGTTTAGTGCCTTCGCAAAAATGTGCCATTTGATCAGTCTCAGTGACCATGAAATTTCCCCCTGTTGTAGATCCATGTTCACCCACCCAATTTCGATGTGACTATGGTACCTGCCTGAACAGCAGCTCTGTCTGCAATGGAATATATGACTGCTATGATAATTCTGATGAACAAAACTGTCGTATGTGTAGAACACCAAATCCACAATGTCGTACATTGCTTATTGGGAATATGTGCCTACTGATAATTTATTTACTTTTGGAAAGCAAAATATAGATCATATGATTTGAACATGTTAGACTCCATTGTCAGACGTCCTTTTAAAACAGTGTTTACACTACAAGTGCAATACTAAAGTATGCACTTATGTATTAGGGTAAAAAGTGCAGCGACATCCGTATTATTAAATCCTGTCAATTACATATGTGTAATTATTAACTGTAGTGCCTGACTTCCATTTTTATTTTTCAGCCTGTACATCTGGTTTCCAATGTTCAAGTGGACTGTGTGTTTCAAATTCAAGTATATGTAATGGAGTGAATGATTGTGTTGATGGAACTGATGAGCGTGGTTGTGGTAAGGAATCAGGGCACAAAGCTCTCTCTGGATAGTTTTGTAATATTGTGTTAGGTCCTTTATTAGTAGTGATATATTTTGTACTGTTCTAGCGTTTCAAATAGGTAATTTCAATTGCAAGAGCACAATGCTCTTTCTGGATAGTTTTATAATATTGTGTTAGGTCCTTTTTGTATTATTAGTAGTAATATATTTTGTACTGTTCTAGCTTTTCAAATAGGTAATTTAAATGATTTTTTGAAAATACAATCACTGTAATGCATTTGTCTGGTTTCAGGCTCTTGCAATTCAAGTGCATACCGATGTCATAATGAGCGATGCATTGATTCTGCTGGTGTGTGTGACTACTCAAATGACTGTGGAGACAATAGTGATGAGTTTGGCTGCAGTGAGTACCATATTTATGCTGAAACTTTGTGCATGTTGGCAATTATGGCAAACCAAAGGGCAAGAGGTGAAATTGTTTTGAAAGGTTTTCTGTTGTAAGCAGATAACAATACTTCTGTGTGAAAATTTTTCTATATAAGCTGATTACAATCATAACCTACCAGATTGTTTGACCCTGCAAGCTATCACAAATGTCTTATTGACATATGGCTAACACATCGTGAATCTCTTGTGCAGGGTACTGCTCTCCACATGAGTATCGTTGCGGCTTTTTTAGTGAATGCATTGACTCTACATTGGCCTGCAATGGAAGATATGATTGCTTCTTCAGCACAGCAGACGAACAAGGGTGCTGTAAGTTTTGTGAAACTGTGGAAATTTGTTTCATTGACAGACAGCAGTACCACAGCATAGCTTCTGAAGTTGTAATTAATAATTGACCTTTGATAAGTAGGGGCAGTGGCTATTTGACCATTTAGGATAATTAGCAAGTACACAAGTACCCTTTTGTTGCTCATTTCAAGGGCATGACTTTTCATAACAACCTTTGAGCAGGTTATAAGAATATTTTTAAGTGATTAAATCATGAGCACAAGCAGCTAACTTCCATTGAGTTGTGTTGGTCTGGAGTGCCTGCAGTCACCTTGCTTTACAGGGGGTACTTCTTTTTTTTTTTCAGACTGCCCAAACTTCACCTGTGCAAATGGCCTCTGTGTGTCAAACTCAAGCAGATGTAATGGGCTGGATGAATGCGGAGATGGAACCGATGAGGACGGCTGTGGTATGGTCTTTGGAACCCATCACTCTGATTTTTTTTTAAATGGCTGTCCTATGCGCTTTGTTTCAGGATCCTGCCGTTTTGACCAGTTCAGATGCCATGATGGCACCTGCATCAACGCCACTGCTGTCTGCGACTACACCAACAATTGTCCGGACTTCAGTGACGAGTTTGGATGTGGTAAGTTAACCATTCTCGTACCCCCCAAGTCACTTAAATATATTAATGAGGAAGGTGGGATAATGGTCCTGTATATACAATTCAGTCCTGAAAGTAAATACTATTTTCAATATGACAAAGGAGCACTGTTGCAAGCAGGCTCTAGCTTACAGCATGCTAAATATCAATGTCAATGCACGAGACTAGTATATATTTATTTTTCTATTTGGAAAGCACCATTTCATGTGATAACATTTTATTCCCTACAGACCTTTGCCTACCCACACAGTTCCGATGCAGTTACTTTGAGTGCATTGACACCACAAGGCTCTGTGATGGACTCCTGGACTGCCCTTACAACCAGGACGAACAAGGATGTGGTATGATTTATGAATTACCATTTCATCATTAGTATGTTTGATTGTGTAGACATGTCTGTTAATCACTCGTACATAAAATCTGTTTTGTTGATGGAACATTTTAATTAAGGTGCATTTTGTTGGAGTATCATAGGGGTACAAAGGGGGCGTTCCAGGGGGGCTGACAACTATATTCACCTTTGACCTGTACTATGTAGGTTCCTACAGAGAGTAGCTATAGGAAACGATTTCAGTCTTTAAAACACCCACACACACCAGGTATATGTAACAGTGTAAGAGTGTAATTAATTCGCACCAGGTGTTAACAAGGCATGTATGGTTAAGGTCAGTAGTGAATATAGTTGTCAGTCTCCCAGAATGCCCCCTTCCTATGCCTTATGAGTATATAGAAATTGGTAGCATTTGGGGCATTATCCAGCAATGCACTGCTGGTTACAATTTCAGTCCATATAGCCAATCCAATTTTCAATGTGTTTTGAGCTCATTTTATAGAGAGCGTAAGTAGTCGCACAAAAGAAACATAGCCCAGATTTGGTCCAATAATTGCCCCATTTGTTGGACAATGCCCTGATTTAATGTATCCCATTTGTTGAAGAGTCATAAACTTCAATTCTTTATTTTAGCCTGCTCAAACTATCGTTGTGCAAACGGCCTCTGTGTTTCAAACTCCAGCAGATGTAATGGTCTGGATGAGTGTCGAGATGGAAGTGACGAGGACGGCTGTGGTAAGCAATGGTACAGGGAGAGTGGGTCTTATAGTTATTTGGTTACAGTAAGTTAATTAATGCATCAGTGGGTCTGCAAATAAGATCAGGACGTGTACTGACATACTATAATTAACGTTGCAATTATCCTTCGTACAACGACTGTTTGGAAAAACAAGTAAAAATTCATCTGTGCTGGAAGAACACGGCCCAAGAAAGGTTAACAGGTGTTCTACCTACATTATATCAATTTAGGTCATCACCATATGTCATCCAAATTTTCAATCTGTAAGAGTCAGGTCATAGCAGACCATCATGAAGGAACTTGAAATCTTGAAATGTAAAGCTGAAACCATGCATTGTTTAGTTCCACCGTAAATCCAGCATCTATGTGTAACCTTAAACCTCTTTATCATCATCACCAAGTTTATGATTTGATTTTTCAGGTCTACTATGATGACCTGATTTTAAATTTAAATTTAATCCACTTTTTTTTGCCATTGGCAGGTGGTTGTGCTGCGAATCAGTTCAGGTGTCAGAGTGGAACTTGCATTCCTGCATCGTATGCGTGTGACTACTATCCTGACTGTACTGACCACACTGATGAGTTTGGCTGCGGTACGTTTTTAATGCAGGGACCTTTTTGTGTGAATTGAGGCCCACTCATCTCAAAGTTTGCAATGTGCTGATGGTTTTGAATGTTAATACATATGCGGATACAATGTAGACATCATGTTAACCAGCCTTTCACTTGAATTTTGCATGTCCATATCAAATTGCAATAACTTTATATTTTTCAGACTATCATTCTTTGTGAGAAAGTATAAATATTCTAAAAATTCCCTTTCTTTGCAGGGTTTTGCTCACCTACTCAGTATCAGTGTGATTACTTTAACTGTCTCAATTCCACCCTCATCTGTGATGGAGTGCATAACTGCTGGGATGCTTCAGATGAACAAAGATGCCGTACGTCTCTAAGCCAATCACTATCGATTAATATTAACTAGAATGAATGTCCTAGAGATGTCTTTACAGTGATTGCTTAGGTGCTCAACATCAATTCAACTTGAAAGCTTGGTCTTTTTATTATTATTATTTTTTATCCAGCATGCCCAGAGTTCTCATGTGCAAATGGTGGATGTTTGTCAAATTCAAGCAGGTGCAATAGGCTAGATGAGTGCGGAGATGGAAGTGATGAGGATGGCTGTGGTAAGGGTGTACTTTTGATGATGCATGCCGCACAATGACGTAACCAAGGCAGCAGTAGATGCTGCCTTGGTTACGTCAAGTTAATTTTCAACACTTTCACACATTTGGTGTACATATTCAAATATGTACTTGACATTGCCATCAGTTGCTAGTAAATTAACAAATAGTTGTTGGTTTGTTTGTTTTTTAACTGTACCAAAAATGAACGGAAACTAGTTTATTAGAATCCAGATCAGACATTTCTTGAGAGGGCAAAACTGATTCAAGGGTCATTAGCTGGTGATTTAAGTGACATCAGCAAGGTGATCAAATTGATTAATGGGACATCAGCAGGGTGATCAAATTGATTAAAAGGATGTCAGCAGATGTGAGCGTATCCATGGCAACAATCAGGTCATTAACCCACATCATTCGAGACCTCGGTTATAAGCTGCACAGGAGAGGGGTGTGGTATCTCTTAACCATTCAGCATGCTTCTTGTTGCGGCACGGGGGGTAAAAGTCAATTATTGGCTGGGAACAAACACAGATGTGCTCGTTTGATGATTTGCTTGTATTGCAATTATTTGTTCAGGCCATTGCAGTGCGGACCAATTTCTGTGCAGAAACTACTATTGTACCGCTGCAATCAATGTATGTGACTATTACAATGACTGCGGAGACAACAGTGATGAGTTTGGATGCGGTGAGTTGTGCGAAATATGTCCCCCTCCCATGAGAAAAGTGAAACTGTCTTGCGCCGTGAATTATGCTAAATCTTGCGTAGGTTTTCATACCATCAAGTATGCTCATGCTACAGTTTGCATCCCACATGCAAAAGTACAGGTGACACATGTTTGGTTTTTTTTTATTTTTAATTCATTATTTATTATTATTTTAAACATGCATAAATCGTGCAAGAACAGGTTTGAGTGCACATGAAAGATGTGTTGTCAGGAAGCATACTCTACATAATGAAAACAGTCATAATATGTTGCTTAATTATGATGCATTGTAAACTATCAGGAAATATATGGGACACTGTACTGTGATCACACAGCTTTTCATGTTTACAGCAAAAAAAATTATTTTCTGTTAACTGCGAAGTTCCTCTATCAAATGGTCATTACATATCATGGATTAAACCATCCATCATAGAGTTATAAGGGCACTGAATTTTTACTTATAACCATAGATTTCAATGCGAGTGCTGGTTGACCTGGAGAAATAAGTACCACAAGGGTGGATTATACTGGACACCACAGTTTTATATTTACGTACCAGTGTATCGTGCATAGGAAAAGAGTTGCCTATAAATAGTTCTGACTCATCTAAGACACACAATTTAAAAAAATGATAATCATTTACGCATCTAATAACTGCTACAGTTACAAATGCACTCAAGATGTGATGGAATGAAAAATGAAAATGATCATATTGGAACATGCATTGTTGTTGCATACAGTTGCTGCCTTCATTTTCCCTCAGGCTACTGCTCCCCTTACCAGTACCGCTGTGACTACTATGACTGCATTAACTCTACTCTGGCTTGCAATGGAGTGCTTGACTGCTACGCCTCGTATGGTGATGAGGTTGGCTGCAGTAAGTCATGCATTGTAGTATCTTCTTAACGTTACTGCTTTCACATTCGATGTCTTGAGTATTTATGAGTGCAAATGAGTTGCTGTTGCATATATTATGTGCACTTTATATTTAGATCATGTGGTTCAACTTAGTTACTTGTGTGCGCACCTTTGCATTCATTTCTGTTCACAGCCTGCAATACCCAACTCTGCCAAAATGGAAGGTGTCTCCCATTGTCCGCCAATTGTAACAGTACCAACGACTGTGGAGATGGAAGCGATGAGATTGGCTGTGGTAAGTCACAATGGCACATATTTCTATTGAGAGGCGGAATTGCTACACTATTGATGAGATGAGCAATGTATTGTATGCACGTAATATTGTAGATCAGCACGTGATTTTTATTTATTTATTATTATTTTTTGATTTTTTAAAAAGACAGTTACAACTGAGAACTAACTTATAGGCCAGGTAAAGCCTGCTGTCGATGAATTATTAATTTCATCTGTTATCAGGCTCTTGCAGTCCCAGCCAGTTCCAGTGCCAGAATGGGCAGTGCATTAATGTGACCAGAGTGTGCGACCACGTGCTGGACTGCAGTGACTACAGCGACGAATTCGGATGTGGTAAGCGGGTTAGACTAGTTCCTTGTTGATGCCCTTTTTGGTGCCTATCTATACGCAGCGACTCAAACAAGGAATCAGTATTGCAAATAAATTTTTGTGTCAGTTTCTTTGATACACATCACACCTGCCATGCAGAACTTCTTTTCAGCAAATATGATACACTTTAATTTTAATTTTTTTTTTAAGCCATCAAATGTGCATGCTGAATTACCACGGTTGTGGGTACTTGTGCTTTGTGGGGATTGCACATATCACCATGGTTACACTCACCTTTGCATTGCCTCAACAGGTTCTTGCTCATCGTCTGAATTTCAGTGCCCTCTGTTTTCAAATGACGGGTGCGTACCATCATCAAAAGTGTGCGACGGAGTTAGAGATTGCGCATTCACTGGCTTTGATGAAAGTCTTTGCTGTAAGTTGTGCTCCTACAGATACAGCAGCAGTGATGCATGCGCATATAAATTATGCGTACCACCACCGTAGAACGTAATGCTTCAGGCATGCTACCGTAGAACAGTAGGCATTTGCATTTGTTCACCTCGTAATTGTAACATGTTGAAATCATTTGTCATGGAAATGGCACATACGCTGATGTGACAGGCACAAATTTTTCTGTCGTCCTTACTTCCGTAGCTCCTCCCCTATACCAAAGCTCCTCCCTCTATACCAAAGCTCCTCCCTCTATACCAAAGCTCCTCCCCTATACCAAAGCTCCTCCCCTATACCAAAGCTCCTCCCCTATACCAAAGCTCCTCCCTCTATACCAAAGCTCCTCCCTCTATACCAAAGCTCCTCCCCTATACCATAGCTCCTCCCACTCATATCTTCCTCCCATTCCCAATTCCCAGCTACAAGTACTACTTCAATGATTAACAACGGCTACACACTGGTTCAAGTGAAGCTCAATGGTGTTAATAACTGCTCCGAGTGGAAGGTAGGTACTGATGTAATAATATGAAACAGTTTCAGAGAAAATGTAATCCGTCAATTTCCATCATGCAATTTTAAACTTCCTCAGTTGCCTATTCGTAGTACCTCATTGCCCCGCCCACATCACCACCCACTGCCTCATTATCCCATCCCCTTTTCTTGGATCAGCTAGTAACAAATCACCATATATCCACTGTGATTGCTTTGTCTGTCTTGTGGAGTGTACTGAGAATTTTAGTAAAATGTAATCCTGGTATTCACAGGTGTCGGACACTACTGATGCAATTTCTCTTCATGTAACTCAGAGCGTCAATTCGTACTGCTCTTGTGGGTTCTCAATCCAGAATGACCTGTTATTTTGCTCTGACGAAATATCAATTACGCTCCGAGGAAGCATAGACAATAACCTGCTTCCGTACTTGCAGGGCTGGGTTGCTAAAACCACGGTGATTAACGTTTTGGGTTCACCATTGGCGGTGGACCACAGCTGCCCCGTTCAAATCAAATCCTTCAGCGACGTGGGTTGTGCGACCTATGCCACCTCACCCACCAAGTCTCCAGTGGAAGAGAGGCTCGCCAACGCGGTTGCAACGGCTGCTGGTGCGACCGTGTCAACCATTGTTGGAATCATCTGCTTCACCGTTATCGTAGTCGTGGTGATGCTTGTCGTGGTGCAATTGAAGAAGAGGAGTGCACCTACACCAGCTGTCCGCTTTGATAACAAGTTAGCAAACACCTCATCAACGAAAAGGATGGGAGGGGGAAAGGAGGGGGGAGGGGAAGATGGGTGTGGTGAAGGAGAAGAACAAAAGGGAGGAGTATATGGGGAGGGGAAAGGGAATGAGGGTGTGGTGGCTAGGGTAGGGACTGGGGAGGAGGGTGTGATTATAATATGACATTCAGGACATTCAGGTATGTGTGTTACATAGCATGCACACACGTTGATTGCAAGTCACGATTAACTAGCAATATGTAGCAGTGAATTCGACTAATTACACCCAAAGGGGTGGCCTACTACATTTAAATTGTACAGAGTCCCCTTTAAAGGCCCGCATACATGGGTCAACTTCATGCCTCCTTATCACCTGCAATTCAAAATGAATAGGAGTAAACTTGAACATGAGTAAAAGCGCAGTGAAACTTTTGTTTGCTGAGCTTATACCCGTGTTCATTATAGTTGCAGGCAGGAAGCACTGACCCATGTATGCAGCCATCCTTCAGGCAAAAGTGTTAGTGTGCATGCTAGGAGGAATATTAGCAAAATAGATTATGAAGCCATACCAGTTTGTTAATATAACCGCATCGGCATTTGCAACCAATGGTGTGCATTGTTTTGGTAGACACCTGGTGGGGGTACCATTGTCCACCAAGGGAAAGTTAGTCATTGCATCAGATGAGAAGGTAATTTTATTATTGAGTTGCGACCTCCATAGCTCCATTACCTCCATATATCTCCATACTTCCATAGTACTTCCGTACCTCCATACCTCCATACCCCATACCTCCTTGCCTTCATACCTCCATGCCTCCATATCTCCACACCTCCATACCTCCGCACTTCCTTACCTATCCTCCATATCTCCATACCTTCTTACCCCTTACCCTCCTTACCCTCCTTACCTCTATACCTTCCTTACCCTCATTACCTCCATACCTTCCTTACCTGCAGGCCTTCCTCTGGTGAGGACACCTGTGTTGGTATCCAAATAAGCAACATCACCAACAATCCCTCCTCCATTATCACCTCCTCAGCCCCACCTAATGACTCGGGGAACGTATATGACGCCGTTAGGAGCACCTGTGATTCAACAGCCAAGTGAGTAGACATGTTGACTAGCAATGCTTTACAGCTGCTTCAGTGGTATATGGAATTATTAATGAATATCATATAGAAGTCTGCTGTGATGTCAATGCTTTAGCCTAGGTGAATATTATCACCACAGGCAAGTCACACACCTTTAAAAGCTTCATGCTCACCTTAACAGGTGCCCACCTTATTAAGTGCTTGTCTAGTTAAATTCGTACCCAAACGCATCCACGCTGTACATGTACATTTAAGCACTCCATCATAGCTAATATATGTAGCCTTGGTAGTTTTTACACACATAATTAAATTCTACACCTCACAAACCACAAGCTCATGCTTTTGTTATAAGCTCTGGAAACAAAGTTGGCGCTTGTAAGGAGAGTGCTGGCTGTGCTATCACGAGTCAAGTTGCTTTTTTGCTTCATTACAGAATGTCATTAGTGGAATGCTGAGGAAAGAGATTTGAGGTTTGGGTGGGGGTGTTAGCATACGTAGCTAGCATATTTCATAGTTCCACATGCAGTATGAAATGTGACAAAGATGTTACGAGATCGAACTTTTGAACCATTTGGATTTTCACAGCTCTTCAGCTTTTTAATTGAGTTTCATATAAATCAACCGAGTAATGTATACATCCACAGAGACAAGAAAGCCATTGTATGTCTTTTTTTTTTCCTTTGTTCAAAATAACATCTTTGATAACCCTATGACATTTCATTTTGTTCTTCTAAAGTCCGATTGGTTGCCTTTTGAATGTACAATTTGTGTAACATTAAATTATTAAAACAGAATACTTTCTCAATTCCATGCGCACATACACACACACACACACACACACACACACACACACAGGGCCAATGTATTTGAATCAAATACAGAAACAGCTGCTCTTACTAAGTTCGATACATTGAGCACTGGAGGTGCAGATCTCTGAATAAAAGGACTACTTCATGTGCTGTAGAATAGCATTGCACTTAATAAGTCCAGTATTCTTATTGTTCCATTTTACATGTGAGAATGTATCTACCACTTATATGTGAGAATGTATCTATCTTTTATATGTAAGAATGTGAGAATGTATCTATCTCTTATACATGTATGTTAGAATGTATCTACCATATGTGCATTTGAAAATAAAATATTGGAAATTGCTCCCACTAGCTCTAGGATATGGTTTTTTGTTGCACCCCGATCCCGCCCCCCCCCCCCCCCCCACCCCGCCCCCGCCGCCCCCCCCCCCCCCCCCCCCCCCCCACCCCTTCAAGTAATACAAGAGCAATCACATCCCTCTTGGAACAGTATCCAGATGTGATGAAGAATGTGTACTACCCTTTTCATAAAAAAAATACCGTATCAGTGATCTGTCAAGTGTTAACATTGTTAACTTGTTTCGGTTAACGCTCTTCCTTTCTTTATTTTCGTAATCCAAATGTCAATGATGCCATTTGTAATAATAGCTGCGGCGATCTATCATTCGGGTCAGAGCTCGAGTATGTCACCATGCATTTACTCGTGTTTAAATGATACATAATATGCGAATATGGTATATTCCGTCATGGATATTAGAGGTAATGATTCCTTTATCTGAAGCATTTATGATACTGCGCATGCGTAGTAGTACTCTGGCGTGATCATGTGATAAATTCCACGTTTTTGGTAAAATTTCCGTAACACAACAAGCAGATGAAGTTACTGTTACTCCTCAGCTGCCTCGCATTCGGTTAGTCAAATGCTTACCGCTTCTTGTCTCTTGTGCACATGTTGGCGCCCATGTACATAGCTTGTCGCGAACAATAAAGTACCTGGTGTCGTGCATATTTTATTTTATTTTTTGGTTAAGCAGGGGGATGTGTGGCGCGCGCAGCAAGTGCTCGCCATGGCGTCGTCAACGTTGCATGCAACAACAGTAGCGATCGATGGTCCGTAGATAGTTCGGGCGCCGACATACATTTACAAAAGTAGCAACCCCCTCCCTCCTATCCCTCATCATATAGCCGCTGGCAATCAGCACGATGGACTAAAGTGCAGTATAGTGCGGGTCCGACATAAACGGAAGGTATTAGGCCCTAGTCTAAACAGAAAGTTTGTGACACCTCCAGCGTATTAGGCCTATTTGGATAAGCCCTAACTTGGCGTAATACTAATATTTGGAATAACCCCTAACCCTTGTGTGGCATACCTTCACTCCTGCGCGCCTTTTTCTGTCCCATGACTCCGCCGCGCCCGTTGTTGGTAACACCACTCGCGGAACACCGCATACAGCATGGGCTGGGAACCTGAGCGCCGATTGTGAGGAGGGCCCCTCCTACTGGTGTCGCGACCTCACCACCGCCTCCCAGTGCGGGCAGGTCGAATATTGCCTCGACAACAGTTGGAAGGACAAGGTGCGTGCACTCTTTGCAAAGTGTTTTTTTTTTTTTTTTTAATTTGTTGGCGGCACAAAAAAAAAAAAAAAAAAAAAAAAGGCGTGTGGTGGTTGTGGGCGTGGTCTCACTGCATTGTTCTTGTAGGCTGTGGTCTCATGTGATGTCTGCAAATTTGTGGCCACCATTGTGGACACGCTCTTGAAGCAGAACATGACCCAGGTTTGTATTAAATTACAGGGCATAATGGGTGCCCACACATACACGCACATGTACATGCACACACATACATGCATATACACATGGCCGTAGCCAATGGAGGGAGGGGAGTGTCTTGGAGGATATTACAATGTACATTTAAGTACATGTAACTGATGACTGGCAAAACGGGGAGAGAGAGAGAGAGAGAGAGAGAGGAGCACATGACACCATCGATCAAACACGTTCACATGCATTGCCTCCTGGGTTCATTTTCACACATAAGTTTAATCTGTTCATAACGTGTTCACACGTCTTAAGTAAGTACATCCATATGCCTAATTGGGTTCTTAACATTAATTTCTTAAATGTAATAACCAAGCCAGATAAAAATATTATTTCCATGCGCTAATAAATGGAATGCACACACACAACATGCAAACGTGCACACACATACATCCACACACACACACACATCCATCCACATGCATGCACACACATACATCCACACACACACACACATGCATCCACATGCATGCACACACATACATCCACACACACACACACATACATCTACACACACACATGCATCCACATGCATGCACACACAAGGCACACACATCTGGGACACCTTGTCCAAACCATTCACACTTACTATGTGCTCTCTTTTTTTTTGCAGCAAGATGCACAAACTTTTGTGCTGAAGTTGTGTGACTCTTTGGGTAGCCTAGCAACAGAGGTGGGTGTGCCCCACATTGTTGACCACTCCCATCAGCTTCCTGTTTTGTGTGCAGTGCCACAGTCTAGTGGGCAAAGATTTCTACGTCATATGGGCCTTTGTCGTCGAGGAAGTCGTAAGTCTCTGCAAAGCCATGCTGTGTGTGAATGGGTGGCAAACGATGGGCTGTGGTTACGTGAATAATAAGACCATTGTTTCAAACGAAATTATAAAATGATTACCATTACCATATTGAACTGCAATATTTCTGTTCATTGGCTCTATTGAGTATTATTCTTGAAATGGTCTAAATCCGATCAGCGGTTGTTTTGCTTGCAACTTGTAAGCAGCTTAATGTTGCACCATGGTGTTCTACTTACATAGTTCGATACAATGCGTGTGTGTGTGTGTGTGTGTGTGTGTGTGTTGTTACTGTGTTGCCATTTCTAATGTTAGGACCCAAGCGTGATCTGTTACAAACTCGGATACTGCACTGGCTCCAAGGTATTGTTAATGTTAGTAGTGGTTTTCTGTAAAGGGGGAAGGGGAGAGGGACGGTGGTGTGAGGGAGGAAAGGCATCTTGGGGGAGAAGGATGATGAAGCAGAGGGAGGGTGGGGGGGATGGAGGAGGATGGACCTGTGGACAATGTTGTTGTGTGCCTGCTATACAGGGTTCAGTTTAAAGCCACACTTAGCATTTGACCATGACAACTGACCTTGCAAGTTGACCCGTAAGAACCAGACTGTGGCATTCAGCTTACTGTGCAGCTGGACCCCCCCCCCCCCCCCAAGAAATAAGCTATCAGTTTTGTACCATAACCCTTGGCCACCATATCCTTGACCACCGTATCCTTGGTCACCATACAATGTCAGCAAATGTTTTTAAACTGAATGCCTTGTTTACCAAAGGTGAAACTAAACGCATGGGTTGAAGGCATAAGCCCCTCCAGGGTAGAACTAAGAGGGTGTGTGTTGTGTGTGATGGTGTGTGTGTGTGTGTATGTTGTGTGTGCTGTGTGTGATGGTGGGCTTACATGCATGCCCCCAGGGGTGCCATGGGGCAGGTCTGAGTCTGGGCCTGAATGCACGTGTTAAGCAATGCAGTAAGGGGGGGGGCAGTTGATTGGGCCTATTGAGGTAGTCGGGCTTCTACCCTGACCTAACCACCTTACCTTGACCAGCGTCAAGGTGTGGGCTGAGCAAAGAGGAACCAGCATTTCCCCTTTGGTTCCCAGTCAGGCTCAGTGGTGGGGGGGGGTCAGCACCCTTATGACACACCTGGCTGGCCGGCTGGCTGTCGCCTGCCCCCCCCTTTCGGGCAGACAATCAACTATACCCAAGTGCAATGTGAATTACACCTCTTGTCAACTAAGTATGAGGCAGGCATCATTAAGCCTACATGTTCCCAGCTCTCTGGGGCGCAATTTGTGAGATCTCAAATGATTAACACCCCGTCCAAGTGGAAACCCTGGTAGTTGAGTATGAAACTTTCCCCTCGCTATCTGAGCTAAAGGAATTTATTAATGCAGTTTTGTTGGCAAACTAGTTGTCAACAAGACTTTGAAATTCATATCTTGAAGTGGAGGTGGGTGGGGGGGTACATGTACCTCTGAACCCAACCATTTTGACCTTCCCCAACTGCTATTAGTGTTTTCTTGAGAGCCTGGCTGCCATTATGGCATAGTGGTGTACTGGTGGGTGGGGTGGGGTGGGGAGGGTGTGGTGGTGCAGGTAGGGTGTAGTGGTGCACTGGTGGGTGTGGTGGTGCACTGGTGGGTGTGGTGGTGCAGGGGTGGGTGGGGTGGGTGGGGAGGGTGTGGTGGTGTACTGGTGGGTGTGGTGGTGCAGGGGTGGGTGGGGTGGGTGGGGAGGGTGTGGTGGTGTACTGGTGGGTGTGGTGGTGCAGGGGTGGGTGGGGTGGGTGGGGAGGGTGTGGTGGTGTACTGGTGGGTGTGGTGGTGCAGGGGTGGGTGGGGTGGCGCAGGGGTGGGCACTAAAATTTCCTGTGCTACTGGGATAATGGAACAATCAGCTGCACACAGAGCCTTAACACGGAGGCCACACCCACACCACACCCAAGCTGTTCTTCCAAAGTCCACTGTTGACTTATCTGCACCCAATAATGGATTTTTTTTTTTTTAATTTCATTTTCAAATGTGACTCCTATAGACTTTGATCAAGTCACCAAAGGGATCTGTGGAGTGTGACCTTTGCACCTTTGCAAGTCAATACGTGGAGAAGCTTATGCAAAATAATGTCACCAAGGTGATGGAGGAGTGTGTGTGTGTGTGTGTGTGTGTGTGTGTGTGTGTGTGTGTGTGCATGTACCATATACAAGTCAAGCTGATTGTCCTTTCACAATAGGCTGAAGCAGAGGCCTACGTGCTGGACCTGTGTACCTATCTGGGGAGCCTTGCACCAGAGGTACATTGTAACTATCTGCCTGATGATGGGGCTATTCATGTGTCCATGTACCTCTGCAAGGAGGGAACCAGCAGCTGCTAGATTATATGTACATGTAGATACAGTACCGGCTCGAAACAACGGAAAAGTCACAGCTTGCAGCAACGGAAAATAAGGCATACTCATCTTGTTCATAGCACAACCCTAACCAGGGGCGGATCCAGGATTTCAGAAAAGGGGGGGTTGCTAATTAATATTCATGAAGCGGGGGAGGGGTCTGGGGCGGAGCCCCAGCCGCCAACGCTTTTTTATTATATCATGCGCACAACACTACATAATACTGCCTTGCCGTTTGTTTGCTCGCAGAGCTGCAGTTGTATTACGAATTTCAGCCATCTTTACTTCGCAATAATTCTTAATTGTTACTAATGATAATTATTCATTACGGGTTTGAAAGGGGGGGTTGCAACCCCCCCAACCCCCCCCCCTGGATCCGCCTCTGCTAACTGCTTTCACCTATCGATATCGATCGATCTGGACAGGGCCTACACCAAATGAATTTTTATTGATGAAAGCAGTAAGGGTGTGCTACGTGCACCAACAGCTTACCCATCTCCACCATGAATGTGCCTTATCTCCCCCGTTGCTGCGAGCTGGTACTGTAACTTAGGTGTAATCTCTTTCCTCGTGTACACATGCAGATTAGACTACACACAGTGCATTCATTACCATAGACAAAGAAATCATTTCATCATGTGATTTCTTTATCTATGGTAATGAATGCACATATGGTTCTGCACACACACACACCCCTCCCTCCATGAAGTAACACCGCATAGTTATTGCATTGCATAATTGCATTACTGTATAAACTGTACACAAGGATAACAGATTTTGTACAAAAATTGACTTTTCATTTACAAACTACAGAATGAACTATTTTTGTTGGTTGCTGGTTCCAACCGTGATGAGTAGATATGTAACTGGTAGCTCTAATTACCTTGGGTACCTCTCCTTATATGATGTGTACATGAATACATGATGTTTCTTCTGTTCTCTCATCCTCACTGTAGTGTCAGACATTTATACAGACTAACTTTGATTCTGTGTGGGCCTTGCTGGAAAGCAAACTGGTAAGTTGTGGGGAGTTTGATCACATCCGTGATGGACTAAATCGGTTGTTCGGATTAATCATTCTGTTGCCTGTTTAGGAACCCGACGTTGTATGTGTGAAGCTGAATGTGTGTACAAGTCTGCAGCCATCTTTCAAGGTAATTATCAGCGTTTGTAGGCAGTGCATACACAAACTAACTATTAATGCATTTTGGAATCCATAAATTACAAAGGATTCATGAGTAAGTGTGACTGGTGTAGTCTAAGCATTTAGTGTGTAACTTTTTTGACGTCTCGTTTTTTTTCTTTCAGGCCATCAGTAAACCTATGCAGTCTAACTGTGAAATGTGCACCCTTCTAACTGAGGCATTGGAGGTATTGATGGCAAAAAATGTCACCAAGGTAATACGTGTGTGTGTGTCTGTGCGTGTGTGTGTCTGTGTGCGTGTGTGTGTGTGTGTGTGTGTGTCTGTGCATGTGTGTGTGTCTGTGTGTGTGTGTGTCTGTGTGGCATGTGTGTGCGTGCATTTAATATAAAATATTTCCGTACTTGTATGCATGTGGGTGTGGTTTGTTGAGCACTTAAGTGTCTATTGCTGCGATTATTAGCCAAGAATACCCTCTTGCGATATACGTGTATAAGGTTCAAAGGGACAAGATTACGCCTTGTGTATATTATTAAAAATTTTCTACATATGAATCGCATTAACTTCTGAACGATTGCAACTGTTGGCTTCCTATTTTTACAACGCCATACTACACCATTCACACGCAATGTGCATATCCGTACTTGCACGTTAAAATACGTATAGACGTATAATTAGAACGCCATACCACACCATTCACACGCAATGTGCATATCCGTACTTGCACGTTAAAATACGTACAGCACGTATAATTAGAATGACGACATATTACATTTGCAAATATCGGCTGTGATCAACCTGTTCTGACCATCATGGATGACCATGACAAAGTTCTTTGGTGATGAAAGAGTGTCCATTGTGAGATCATCGTTACCAGTCAGTTACCTCTGGGAGTACACCAAACCCTAATTGTCAAATATGTATATAGATTCATGTATAACCCTGTAGATTCATGTATTAAAATTTCAAATAGTATTTCAACCGTATTAGTTTTTATATTTTAATTTTTGATAACCCCCAAAGTGTGACCATTAGTCATTGACTAAAGCATTCGCATACAGTATAATGCTGAGCAAGCAGTTAATTAACCATTGCCAATCAGCTAGAAACTGCATATCTGTAAAGCGATTTTGAGTAGCCTCGTTGGTTATGTGCCCGAAAGGTTGAGACAATAGCCCAGGTGGTAGTAGCGTGGGGCCTGGGGAGGAGTGGCACGTGCCCTCAGAGAACCATGGGGTCCTAGATAAGACTGCAGGTCACATGGCCTCAATGATTTATGTAATCGAGCATGTTGGGCTTTCCTAATTGAAGAGCACCAGCCTATCCCCTAATACTTCCGTCCGAACTGAGTAGCCATTGCAATGTTGCTTGTAATAAAACATTGCAACTGCAGGGATCGAAATATTCTTTAAAAAGTACCTGCACAAGGTGCAGATGGGGTATCTATACCACCTGCACTTTGGCATGTCTACCTGCACACTTGTACACACATGCATGGTTGTGCATGTATTTTGTGATTTGGCAATATGAATGAATTTATTTGCATGAATTCAAACGCTGCCATGCAAGAACATCACTAGTCAAAATACGGGCCTTCTTTGGCGGCATTTTGATCGTTAACCACTGTTAACAAGCCACTAATCAATTTTTACGCATGCGCGCGTAAGCTAAATGCTTTCTTACGCACGCGCGAGCAATTAGCGCAAATTCCTTTGGAATTTAATGTAAACTACGTTCACCTGCACCTAGTGTAGGTGAACGTATAAGGACTACCTGCGTACTGAATAAAGTACCTGCTCGGCGCAGGTGCGGCACCCGGTATTTCGAACCCTGAACTGTGTTCGTTAAAACAGTCCCAAAACTCAAGTTCATTTCGACTTGTGCACTATGTACTTCTGGAACATGTTAGGACTGCCAGCTAGTGTCGACTGTTGGCTCGCCTGTGCATACTGCAGACCAATGGTTCTTTTGCTGAATGCGTGGTTATGTTGTCCCTTGGGTTGAACTAGTAGAATCTCTGTGTCAGAAAAGAACGGCAATGAAGCAGGGCTTTTAATTTTCACTGTTTATACACCCCACTTCACTCCACCCACTTCACTCCCAGTTGTGTAGTTCATGAGGTGCATATCCTGTCAGTAGGGAACACATCCTATCAATTTGCCCCCCCCCCCCCCCAGTACCGTAATCAGTTATGAAGGGCTAGTTATTGTTAGTTATAAGCAGTTGAAGAGGGTCACACACACACACACACACACACACACACACACACACACACACACACACACACACACACACACACCCCGATGCATGTCTTCCTTGGCTGATCAACTACTGTTTACACAGTCATTTTCTCAGTATTCTGCGTTAACAGTATAAGTATGTGTCTAATCTAACCAATGTTTCATACTGTGGTAGTTAACTAGTGTAAAGCTAAGTTTGTGATGTTAATAGTTAATTAACAGTGCTTTATTGCACTGTACTGGCATACCTCAGCAGCAGCTGCACGTATTATTTTCTACGCTGAAATCTGAACAATTGCAACTGTTGGCTTCCTATTGTCACGCTGCACCATACCCCCTGTACTTAAGAGTATATATTTTTGTCCCTTGCCACTTATCTGTACAAAGGGTTAGAAGTTGATGAAAAGAATTATATTTAAGCTCTGAACCCCACGGGGTAGGGAGTCATTGTACATGTATGATCTGTAGGGAGGGATCTCTTGTAAGGGGCCATTGTACATGTATGATCTGTAGGGAGGGATCTCTTGTAAGGGGCCATTGTACATGTATGATCTGTAGAAAGGGATCTCTTGTGGGGGGTCATTGTACATGTATGATCTGCAGGGAGGGATCTCTTGTGGGGGGTCATTGTACAGGGTGATTGAAAAGTCGTGCAAAATCTTTGAATTGGTATAACTCCAGAACAATGATAAATTTTGCTGTTTAAATATACCAATGACCAGCTTAAAGGTATTGATGAGTAGTTATTAAAAATTATTGCTCGATTTATTAACACCTTGACGATCAACAATTTTAATAACTACTCATCATTAACTTTAAGCTGGTCTAAATTTTGGTTTAAACAGCAAAATTTTTCATTGTTCGGTTTTGGAGTTATACCAATTCAAAGACTTTTCAATCACCCTGTACATGTATGATCTGCAGGGTCAGTTAGCACAAACGTAACGTAATCATTATCACTGTGCTCCCCACAGCTGGAAGGCGAGGACTTGGTGATGGAACTGTGCAGCTACTTGGGGACCCTTGGTCCTGATGTAAGTCTGGGCACTTGGCAGGGGTGGGGCCGATGAGGTAAATAAAAAAAAATTAAATCGTTTATGTTTCTTTGCTGTGCAATTCAGTGCGACGTGTTTGTGGAGACGTATTTCAACACCATGTGGGCCCTTCTGGAAAAAGAATTGGTAAATGCAGGTGTATATGTGTGTGTGTCTGTGTAATGCATGAGTATGTGTGCATGTGTATATGTGTAATTCATACCTGGTGTGTTGTAATAGGAACCAACTGTCATATGTGTGAAGCTCAATATCTGTACTAGTGCCCTACCACCTGCAAAGGTCAGTACTTTTGTGTAGTTTGTAGGTGTACATGGTGGGTGTGGGATAGGTGTGTGTGTGTGTGTGTGTGTGTGTGTGTGTGTGCAGAGGCGGATTTAGAGGGG
>OY811974.1:1811623-1814123 GCA_963681505.1 Eunapius fragilis | reverse complement strand
GCCCTTTCCCCAATAGTGCAATGAGGTTGTGACAAAGTCCTTTGATCAGATATGGAAGAAGTTGGTTGGTGACCTGGTAAGCTGTTGTACACACACACACACACACACACACACACACACACACACACACACACACACACACACACAATCATAACGTACCTCACTGTTGATTGCAATGCACTGCTTTGAAATGGGTACATCGTGTTTCTTAATGTCCAGGGTCAAGCCAGTCTTCTGTGTCAAATTGAGTTCTGTCAGCCACAATCACTGAAGGTGGCATCGGTATGTGTGGAGTGGGTGTGTCTGTGGAGTGGGTATTGTGTGTATGGAGTGGGGTGTTATGTGTGTGGAGTAGGTGTATGTGCGTGGAGTGGGTGTTGTGTGTGTGGAGTGGGTGTATGCGTGTTGAGTGGGTGTTGTGTATGGAGTAGGTGTTGTGTGTGTGGAGTGAGTGTTATGTGTGTGGAGTGAGTGTTATGTGTGTGGAGTGGGTGTTATGTGTGTGGAGTGGGTGTTATGTGTGTGGAGTAGGTGTATGTGTATTTTTCATGGTGCACACTACTGTGTTCTCCTTAGGTGCCAGCTGGTCGTGTTCCTTCAAACATTCTCCAAATAAAGCACATCAAGAGGGATACTGTATCTGATGATGTTGAGTTCAGCGAGTGTGACATCTGTAAAATGGTGGCCTATGTAGCTGACTCTGTTGCTATGAACAACGCCACAGAGGTGAGCTATGGAGGAGGGATAGTGTGCATGTGGGGGTGAGCTATGGAGGAGGGATAGTGTGCATGTGGGGGTGAGCTATGGAGGGGATGGTGTAATGTGTGAGGTGTGTTCATGTGGGGATGGAGAAGGGATGGTGTGCATGTTAATTGTTGGTGCTTTCTTTGTATGAATATGCATGGTAGTATGATATTTTTTTAACCTCATTTTGTACCATAGTTTTAAATATGGGGAGGTTGCAGTGAATAGTGACCTGACACACGTTTTGTTCTTCAAGTTTTCTAATTATTTGATATTCTGGGAAGATTCAAATGTTCCTATCTCCTCTATGACTTATTTTCTTATTCACCCAAACTTGGTCTGTCCATCGTATGGAGTTACAATAGCCTGAATTATGCGTACATTTTCAGTTGCCAACAGCAACTTCTGGTGCTGCTTCTGGGAAATATTTTAAATAACATTGTACTAGGTCCCTTTTTGTGGGCCACTCAACCTTACCCTATCCTTTTGTCTGCACACAACACACACACACACACATGCACTGCACACACACACACCTGTAAACACCACTATTGCAGGAAGAGGCAAAAATGGAAGTTCTAAACCTTTGTTCTTTGTTGGGAGAGTACGGGCCATTGGTATGTAGTGGAAGGAGGGTTAATGCATTGTAGTAAAGAATAGACCCTTCCCTTTAACGGCGTAAGGAATGCAATTATTCTTAAACGCGTCACTTCCGGAGTTCTTCCTGTGTAGAATCACGTATGTGTCGTGTGTAAAATGACTCGTAAGTTGGACAAGAGTGTATCTAGGTCGCCGCCACAGTACTAGTGGCCACACTACATGTAACTGCATGTACAGGAACTTCCATTTCAGATGGGCTTCGAACCCCAAGTGAATCCTGACCACTGTTCCCTTCAGGAATGACATTTACATCCGCACTTAATCCAACTGGATACAGATCAAGGGGATCGCTTTGTCCATCCAAAGGAAATTGACGGCTGCACACGCGATGGTAAGCTTTAATATCTTTCTCTACAAGACGAAGCGATCGAATCCAACGTGCCCTCGTACTTTTTTCGACTGGAATACAGTGCATAGATACACTCTTGTCCAACTTACGAGTCATTTTACACACGACACATACGTCTCCCGTCATGATTCTACACAGGAAGAACTCCGGAAGTGACGCGTTTAAGAATAATTGCATTCCTTACGCCGTTAAAGGGAAGGGTCTATTAGTGACCGGGGGTTAAATGACCAGGGGGGGGGGGGGGGGGGGGGGGGGGGTGTTAAGCACAGGTGTATGACATTTATTTATTCTTTAATATGCAGTGCACTGATTTTGTTCAGTCTAATTTTCAAGTGATCTGGGCACTTGTCATCAAAGACCTGGTAAGCTTGTGTGTGTGTGTGTTGTGTGTGTGTGTGTGTGTGTGTGTGTGTGTGTGTGTGTGTGTGTGTGCATTGGTGTGTGAATCTGTGCACTTATTTGGTTCTGTTGCTAGGAGCCCGATGTTGTCTGTGTGTACTTGAAATTCTGCAATACAACTGCTCAACAGGTAACGATGCCTACAGGGTGGTGGTGTTAGGTGTGTGCCTACAGGTGATATGGAGGGTGGTGTGGTAGGTGTGTGCCTACAGTTGATATGGAGGGTGGTGTGTATGTTTGTGTATGTTTGATAGGGTAGGTGTGTATGTTTGATATGGTAGGTGTGTATGTTTGATATGGTAGGTGTGTATGTTTGATTATGAATGTGTGTCATTCCACCATGGTCTC